>CM077080.1:123234517-123414172 GCA_039513925.1 Platanthera zijinensis
ACATCACTGCATCAGCCTGCTGCTTCCCCTGAATTACTGCTACCGCCGCACTTATCTAATCATCTTATCCTCCCCCTTTTGACTTTAGCAAATAGCTAGTAGGATGCACCTGATCATCTGATCATCTTACCACCTGCTCCCCCTCAAATATGCAGCAGTGAAATGTTTGAATTATGCTGGATATGCTCCCCCTCAATTGGAGAATCTTCATTTCTTTAAAGTACAATTCCATCTACAAAATGCCAAGTAGCTTGCAACCATATGAGGAGCAACTGAAGCTATACTAAATTTAACATACCCAACTCAAATTTGAAGGTGTTAAACTTGGCTTCATCTAGTGGCTTAGTGAAGATGTCAGCCACTTGCTTGTCTGTTGGAACAAACTCAAGGGTGATGTCTTCACATTCCTCATGCTCCCTAATGAAGTGATATCTAATCTCTTTGTGCTTAGTCCTGCTATGAGAGAAAAGATTCCTAGCAATTGAGATTGCACTAGTAGAATCAAAGAATAGAGAAGTTCAACTTATCTGGAGATTGTAGTCTTGAAGCTGGTGCTGGATCCACAGTAACTGAGCACAACAGCTTCCTGCTGAGATGTACTCTGACTCTACAAATAGGAAGTTGAGATTTCTGTTTGAACGCATCTGTGCTGCCGATATCGAAATTTAATGTGATCTTTGGTATGGACTAGCTCTCGGAGCAGCGTGCCTTTATTGATTGAAATTCAAAGGAGATCACACTGGGCCAGAATACCGAGCTTGAGACTAAGTTTGCTGGTATGCGAGGCGTGATCGGGATCTTGATGTCTGCTCTCCAAGTTGTCAATGCTGTTCGGAAGGGAGCGGAGTCATTTTTCACGCTTATTCAGGCTGTTGAGCCTAAGGTAAGTGTGAGTGACATTCTGATTGTATCAGAGTTTGCTGATGTGTTTCCTAAAGATCTTCCTGGGTTACCACCCTAGTAGGAGATCGACTTCACAATTGAGCTGGTGCCAGTGTGAAACCTGTGGCTCACTCGCCATATCGAGTAGCGCCAGAGGAAATGGAAAAACTGAAAGTGCAATTGCAAGAGTTGCTTGATCAGGGATACATACGCCCAAGTATGTCACCTTGGAGTGCATCTGTTCTTTTTGTAAAAAAGAAGGACGGTAGTCTGTGGTTGTGTATTGATTATCGCGAATTGAATAAGTTGACAGAGAAAAAAATTATCCGATTCCACGAATAGATGAATTGTTCGATCAGCTAGTGGGATCAACCATCTATTTTAAACTGGAATTAAAATCTGGTTATTACCAGTTGAGGATTCGGGAAGGTGACATTCCCAAGACAACATTTGGAACACGCTACGGTCATTATGAGTTCACAGTAATGCTGTTTGGGCTATGTAATGCGCCATCGGTGTTCATGGACCTAATGCACCGAACGTTCTAAGAGTACTTGGAATTGTTTGAGATCGTCTTCATTGATGATATCTTGGTGTACTCTCAATCTGAAGCTTACCATGCGAACCATTTATGGTTGGTGTTGCATAACCTATGAAGAAATAAGCTCTATGCCAAGTTCTCAAAGTGTGAGTTTTGGCTATTGTTAGTGGCTTTTCTTGGCCATGTGGTAAGTTGAGAGGGCATTACAGTGGATCCGTCAAAGATAAGAGCCATACGGAGTGGCCAGTGTTGTCTTCGGTGGCCGATGTCAGGAGTTTCCTTGGACTGGCAGGCTACTACAGACATTTTGTAGAAAACTTCTCACAGATCGCTTTGCCTCTTACCAGATTAACGAGGAAGGATCAGAAGTTCGTTTGGACATCGGAGTGTGCGTGAGATTTTGAAGACCTAAAGAGGAGTTTGACCACGACTCCTATTTTGACATCACCATGTAGTACAGACGGCTACAAGATTTATATTGATGCTTCAGGGAGCGACTTAGGCTGCGTTCTTCTTCAGCTTGAAAAGGTGATCGCTTATGGCTCACGTCAATTGAATGTGCATGAGCAAAACTATCCCATCCACGACTTGAAGTTGACGGCGATGATTTTTGCACTCAAATTGTGGTGTCACTATCTATATGACGTAAAAGTGGATATATTTATGGACCATAAAGCCTAAAGTACCTATTGGATCAGAAGAATCTCAATATGCGATAATGAAGGTGGATGGAGTTCCTCGGGACTACACCTTTGATATTCACTACACTCCCGGGAAGGAAACTTGGTCGCAGATGCCTTGAGTCGTAGGACTCCGTTAAGGGCAAATTGGTTGCAGATGCATGATGAACATCTAATCCAGGAGTTGAAAGCGTTAGAGATTTCTTATGCTGACAAGAATTCCACAACAAATGCATGCTTGAACTGGATGGAGGTACAATATGACCTTGCGGATAGGGTTCAGCGAGCAACGAAACTTGATGAAAGTCTGCAACGCTATGTAGTAGATGGGTCAAATGACCAACTCTCCTGGGATGACGGCCTTTTGAGGAAAGAGGTCATTTGTGCGCCCCAAGTATGGGTAAGCTAAGAGAAGAATTGATGTATGAGGCTCATTTTATGAAATACTCAATCACCTAGGGCGCACAAGAACAAAGATGAAAAAGAAAAAGTTGTTCTGGTGGCCAGGGTTAAAGAAAGACATAGCACATTACGTGGCTGAATGTCAAATAGGTGCCTTGGTGAAAGCAGAATGCCAGAAGCCCGGAGGTTTCCTAAAGTCATTACCTATTCCAGAGTGGAAGTTTGATGATATTTCGATGGATTTAGTGCACGGTTTCCCGAGATATCAATGCGGTAATGATTCAGTTGGGTGATCGTAGACCGATTGACTAAAGTGGCTCATTTTATTCCGAACAAGAGGGACGATTCAGTTGATGTCTTGGCGAAGCTTTATGTTGAACAAGTCGTACGATTACACAGAGTTCCCTGTAGCTTCGTAAGTGACCGTGACGGGCGATTCACATCGAATGATTGGAGGCTAATCCATTTGTTGTTGGGAAAAAGTTAACTTTTAGTACGACCTTTCATCCCCAAACGGATGGCCAGACTGAAAGGACCAACAGAACGATGGAGGACATGCTCTGAATGTGCGCCTTGGATTTTGAAAGAGGTGGGAAGATCATCTCTATATGGTCGAGTTTGCCTATAATAATAGCCACCAAGCGAGCATAAGTATGACACCGTTTGAAGCTTTGTATGGTCGGAAATGCCGTACACCATTAGCTTGGGCGGAAATAGGCGAATCTAAACTATATAACCGTAAGGAAGTCAAAGAAGCTAATTCGACGATACGCTCTATTCGGGAGAGGCTACTGATAACCCAAGATAGACAAGCCAAGTATTATAATGCCAAGCACCAAAACATTGAGTTTGCGGTTGGTGATTGGGTATATTTGAAAATCAAGCCCTTCAAAGGCGGGTCCAGGATTCGACGCTTGAAAAAGTTAAGTCCGAGATATCTTGGTCCGTTTGAAGTGGTGGAGCGAATTGGAGAAGCTTCCTATCGCCTAGCTCTTTCGACAGAATTGAGTGGATTGCATGATGTATTCCACATATCAGTGCTTCAAAAAGTCATAAAATATCCAGCTCAGGGGATTGTGAATGATCGCGTACAAGTCGAATTTGGACTAACGACGAAGGTTAGGCCCATTCGGATAGAGGATAAAACCGATAAGCAGTTGCGGAACAAGGAAACTAGGATGGTCAAGGTCCGATGGGAAAACTGTGTCCATGAGGAGCTAACATGGGAGCGGGAGCAGACCATGCGTGCTGAATTTCCCGAACTGTTTGTCTAAACTTGTATAACAATTTGTGTTTTATGTTGTACAGAACATAAAATGTTATAATAAAATTTTATTGAAGAGTTTTCTGAGTACTATATACAAATTTCGGGACAAAATTTCTTGTAAGGAGGGGAGGATTGTAATGCCCAAAAAATCTCATTTATGAGTGGGCTGTGTAGGCTGAGCAATATGGCCTTGGACACAGGCATGTCCAAAGCTGTGTCCTGCTCTGCTTGAGGTAACACGGCCAGGGACACAGGCGTGTCCAAGTCCGTATCCTGCTCTAGGTACTCGAGTGTGGCGCAAGGAGGTCTCGAGTGTGGCGCACGGCGGTGTTGAGTCGGGCACACGGCCTGTGACACGGGCATGTCCAGGACCGTGTCCTGTGAGTTCGACAAAATGCACTCTACGATCCTCGATAGGCAAGACCTATTGGGCACAATCCTGTGACACGGGCGTGTCAAGGGTCGTGTCCTTCTCTGTGTTTGGCAAGGTCTGTGAGGACTGATGAACACGGGCTGGACACGGGCGTGTTTGAAGTCGTGTCTAGAAAACGGCCTGTGACACGGGTGTGTCACAGGGCCGTGTCCTGATCGGGTCAAGTCGATTTATTTGCCGCTTAAGGCACACAACATGTGACACGGGCGTGTCACAAGCCATGTTCGGCCCAGTAAATTGAGTTTCAGGGCGATTCGTGGCCGTTCATTCCCTTCAAATAGGATCCAACGGTCCAGAACTCTACCATCTATTATAAGGCCTGGAGTTGAAGGATAAATTCTCATTTATCCAAGGCCTTTCTCTTTCTAAAGTGTTAGAGAGTGGGGAGAGCAAGGAAGAAGGAGGAGGAGGAATCTGGTTGCTGGTGGAGCTTTAGAGCCCCGAATCGCGAGCCGAGTCGAGATTCGTGGAGGCAAGTCTATTGCGATGCTTTTCATCCGGCTAGTTTTCCATGGCTCCAAATAAATCGTCAAGGGTAGCGATCTTACTTCTTGGACATGTGAAGTCCTTCTTTTGGCATGTTCGTGGATTTCCCCCACCAAAAGGTTGATGATTGAGGGATTTCCCTTGGGTTGATTCTTGAAATCCACAATAAGTATTGCATAGAGATCCAGAAATGTGTAGTACGGAATATGCATGTTGTGTGAAGCCCATCTGGACAGGTTGGTCTGGATTGGTGATGTTTTATTTTAGTACTAGAGAAGACTCTGCATATAAACGTGTATGTTGTGGAGTCGATGGGTTTTGCCCGTGAAGGGCAGTAACAAGGAAGTACTGGAGTGGAATTCTAGGAAAAAACCCTCGTTATTCTTATACTGTATACTATGAAAGACCAGTTTTCTGGCACTGTAGGATGCTGCAGGATTTGGGTTGAGTTTGGGGGCAGAAAGAGAGTTTTTACGGAACCCGCCAAGCGACCGCGAGTAATGCTAGAACTAGCTCCCATTTTGGATTGTGAAGCCAGTCCTTGGTGGACAGTGTGACTATTGTGAGCTGCGAGCTCTTGAAGGTTTCGTGCTAAACAGATAAGGGGAAAGCTAACCCACATCATTTTGGACGATTTGAGTAACGAGATTGGCTGAATCGGACTGCGTTATGTCTGATCGACTGGTAAACCTAAGTTATTAGTCTCGTTGGAGCGCATAATGAGAGTCTTAGGCCTGCGTACCATTAAGACTAAAATGATCAATACCACTGGGTTTCATACCTTGAACGGTGGTGGACCCTGGTTCGCCGGTACACCTAGAATGTGCCCATAGTGCATGGAGCGTCGGGCTGCGAGGCTGATGTTTGTGATGTATTGATTGTGAGTGATTGCACATCTTGTGATATATCTACTTATAAAATGCTATGCCTGCAGGGAAGGAATACCACTATCCCGGGAAAGGGGTAGGGTCGTTATAAATTGGTCAGCTAAATGCTGAACGTTGCCTTGTTTGCCACCATCTTGGTGGGCTATCCTTGTGCAAGGGCTGGAGAGCCGAGCGGGAAATAGTAGGCTAAAGCCCCTGCTACTGGCCCTTGAAGGTTGAGCAAAGAACATTATTATTTTCATGTGTGGCCGTCCTGCGCGCCAATGTTTGTAATCCACACTTGTGAAGTTTAACTGTAAGGCCTTAAGTCCAAACATTTATATATTTGATGTACATTCCTTTGGGGTTATATATAAATGTGGTTGTTTATATATATAGTGGACATTCGTGGCTATTGAGTTCAATATTAACTTTAAAAGCTTTTGCTAGCATGCTTTGAGTTAGGATGCGAATATGTTTGGTATTAACCTGTAACCTCGCCGCCTGTTTGTGGCATATGGTGTGGGCCCCCGGCCAGACCTTCTATTATATGTTATTTAATGGATAGGGTCGTTACAGCTAGTACAGTCTTGTATGCTGGACAAGCTTGAGTCCTACCTAAAGGATCGGTGTCAGGAAATCTCCAGCACCAAATAGATCAAAAGAATACTGCTGCTGATCAGATAGCTAGAGCGAGAGGCAAATCTATTGCTGAAGAAGAGAAAATATATGGCTCAATAAGAAGAGACTTTACAGGGTGCAAGAAGTTGTTGTGCACAATTGCTGTGGATCCAGCATCGGCTTAAGGTCTACAATATAAAGATAATTAATACCCTTATATATTATGACTCTACTAGTGCAATCTCCATTGCTAGGAATCCTATCTCTCACAACAGGACTAAGCATATTGAGATAAGGTTTCATTTTATTATAGAGCATGTGGAGAAGGAAGACATTAGTCTTAAATTTGTCTCAATAGGTAAACAAGTGGATCACATCTTTACTAAGCCACTAGATTCAATACTTCAAATTTGAATTGGGAATGTTGAATTTAGTCCAGGTTTAGTAGCTCTCTATACTATATTTTATTAATTTTGTTGCTGGTTAATCTAATCCCTGCAGGACAGGATAGTCAAATTAAAAAAGTATAAAATCTGCTCCTAGATTGTCTGTTTGCGACTAAGTGTCAGGATTTAATCCCAACCGTTGATCAAGGTCTTGATCTCAAATAGGTACGTGCCTCTTCACCCTATACAAGTAAAATCACTATAAATAGAAGGATAGGTGCATAAGAATAAATACACTATTCCTTGCCCCTCAGTGCCCGACTGCCGAATCGACGAAACTACTTGGGGAAACCTCAGAAATTTCTAAGAGAAATGGCTCCAAAAGGTAAGGATTTCTTGTTCGAAGGCTGCAAACTAGTTTGTAATGGCTTCAAAGATGTTCCAAAAGAAGTGCAGCTCGTTCTACATTTGCTCCAGATCTCAAACCTAGATTTTGTTCTATTAGAACCCTGCTTGCTCAGGAAGAGGGAAGTTCTAGAGTTATTCTCTAGTGGTAAGGTCGACACTTCTACCAACATGATAAAGTCTGTTATCAGTGGCAACAAGATAAAGATAACTCCAAGGAGACTAAGCAAAGTGTTGTAGTTGCCCAAGTTCCCAGAATCAGGTGATCAAGAGGATATGGATAAGTTTGATGTCAGAACAACACTGAAGTGGTGTGGTTTATCTAAACACACCACTGGCTCAATTCTAAGGAAGGAATTGAATCTGAAAGGTAAGTTTCTTGCCGATATCATTGGGAAGGCCCTGTTGTGCAAAATAGGCTCCCATGATATGATTTCTAAAAGATGTTTGAACTAATAGCCAGAGTAATCCTTTCCAAAAGGACAGATTTGGGGAGGGTCCTATTTGACAGGATATAGTAGAGTGTATTGTTGAACCCAACCTCGACAGAATACTATCTCTGTTTCTGCTTAAAAGTGTTCTAGGGATCCGGAACACCAGGTTACGAACAAAAATCCATCACATGAGGAGGCTGGATGTGAAGATGCTGAATAAATGGGATAGAGTCCTAAAACCCCATTATCAGACAACCTCCACCAAAAAGAAGAAGAAACAGTTCCAGTACTAGAGAAAAGTACTGATAGCAGTTCATCTGAACAACAAGAGGAAGAGACTCATGATCCAAAATTGACTTAATCCTCATATAAAACAAGAAGGGACATGTGTTCCCAAGTGTCTATCTCCTTTGAAATTGCAGTAAGGACTCAGGTCAGTAGGACTCAGTCTGAAGAAACTCTAGCAGATGCTGAGGAGATGCCTTTAGCTGAGAAAGATGAATATGTTGTTGAGGTGATCATAGTAACTAGAATATCTACTGTGATGGAAAAGGAGGCCTCCAAGTTACCAGCCCTAGCTGAAGATGCACCTGCACCAACAATTCCAGATCTTCAAGGTTGATACAACCCTCAGAGTGAGGGGGAGAAACTCCTAGAGCAAGTTATTGAAGATGCTTTTGTTGAGGGGGAGAATCTTCAGGTTGTGCAAGAGTAATTCCAACTTACCCTAGAGAAACATCAACCTGCTGATGATGTGGAAAGAGCTGCTGCTACAAATCTACATGTCACTAAGGACATGGCAGAAGTGGAGGGGGAGATTCATCCTGAACTCCCAGCTCAAGGACAAGTTTTGATATTAATTCCTCTACATAAGAGAATACCAAAATGTTACTGAAATCCCTAAGAAAGAACAATCTTCTGAGTATATAATGGCTAATTCTGATATAAAGGCAGAATTTAAGCCTGTACAACAAACATTTTGTGATAAAGGTACTTAAACAAGGATTGATCAGATGCCCCCAGTCTTTTTGGCCCAGCTGAAGGGTTGTTGATCTACCAAATACACAGCACAAATATAATTTTAATAATCATAATACACATCTATTTTAACAATAACAACACAAATCACAGCACAACACATAGTAGTTTTATAGTGGTTCCCCAATTTATGGGTACATCCACTTTCCCCTTCACCTATCTAGCAATGTGCCAGAATCAACCAAACTTCTTCTTACTTTTCCTCAGATCCTTAGATCTTATACCTTAGAGCCCAACTGGCTCCTATAACTAAAACAAAGCAATGTCTACCTCAGATCCTCAAGATCTTACAACTAAGGTTCCACTTAAAGAACCCTACCTCAGAGTGATCCTCCACTCCTACTCCTCAGAAAAAACCCTTGCCCTACAATCTCAGAACCTTTTAGTTCCAACAGCTTAGAGAAATAGCCCCTTTTCCTACCTCAGGCTCACAACCCTACCTCAGCCTTTATAATTTAGGCTTACAACTCAGAGAATACAATCTCCTACAACTTAGATCTACTGATAGATCTTAAAAAATTGATATAACAGAAAAAATTTGAGTTTTGAAGTGTTACCCAGGAAGAAAGAGACTGGTCACTTCTTCTTGATCAGATCTTGATATGAAATCTTCTCCCTCAATCTTGGTTGTGAAGAAAAAGGTCCAACCCTTCTTAGTTTTTTCAAAGCTTTTTGAAGGAGAAGATAGGGTTGAACTTTGCTGGAGAAGATTGAAGTTGATCCACGATCTGCCTCCTCTCCACCTTCAGAATTCTATTGAATTATTCTAACAGACTTAGATGAGAAGAATGATAATTATAACTCTATTTCTGTTGTGTTGGTCTCCTTGTAGGCTTTGGCAAGAGTGACTGGCTGCCCAGGTTAATTTACTAGCATCTGACAGTTCTGACAGTTCTGACAGTTGTCAGAACTTAATGCTTTGAATTCTGAACTTCGAAGAATTTTTGTTAGAGAGCTTCTACATGAAGGTGTGGACACTTTTGTACTTAGATTCTATCGACACCAGTGATAATACGTTTTGTAGCCTAAACTATTAGGGTATTTTTTAGGTTTTAATACACGAACCATGTCTTGTATTCTCATATTTTGGCCTCTTTTTGTATATAATTTCATCGCTAACATGTTTATTTCTATTTTTCAGGTTTTGCCAGATTTTTTCTATGATACACCCCATGGTCACGCCCTCCCAGGGCGTGTACCAAGGGCGTGAAACCCAGTGGAATGAAGCCGACGGTCCGAAGTCAGTCTCCAGCCAAAATCAGCTGTCACGCCCATTGACACGCCCTCCAAGGGCGTGGTCTGACAGGCGTGACCCGCCAAGTCCTGAGAAGTCAGTGTCGCTTTCAATTTCAATGCACCGAAGTCGCGCCGAATCTGTCACGCCTAGGTGTCACGCCCTCCAAGGGCATGTAACTCAGCAACCACGCCTAAATTTATTTCCAATGCCCTATATATCGCACCGAATTAGACATGCCCTATGGTCACGCCCTCTAAGGGCGTGTCATAGGGCGTGACCCAGCCAGAAAAAAAAAATCTATAAATAGGGATCATCCTCTAGGGTTTGCCATCCAGATTTTTAGAGGAGAGGTGCTGATATTTAGTGTTATAGCTTCAAGCTTTTCTCTCCTCCTCATTTCAAGCTTTTTAGTTATTTAGTTTTCATGCAAATACTTGTAGCCTTTATGTATTACTCTTTTATTGTACTTATAGTGTGCGTGGAAGCTTTCTTCATAGTACATGTATGCCCTCCTTTTGACTCTTCACTAAGAAATAAAATAGTTCGTCTTTCTATTTCAATTCTGCTCGCTGTTAGTTTTCAAATTCTGAATATAATTTTCTTTTTCTACACCATGAGTAACTAACCCTACTTGTACTCGATCTTGATGATCCGAGGTTCGAGCGATTAAGTTATGATACTTTAATTTCACCTTTTCTTTTTAGGGTTTAGCCTTGAATTACTCTTGATTTCTTTTGGGTTGGGGATATATTATCGATATATACTCTCCACCTTAGCATTCATTCTTGGCTAGCCGAGAGGCTGATAGTTTGAAGTGAGCACTCAAGAGGAAAGAGATTTGTATGCACCCCTCGAGAGAGGCAGACATCCAAATCTCCCAGATTGGAGTAAATTCTAATAGTGGGGTTCACCGCGTAAAGCGAGCTTTAGGCCTCTGATCCAGACGAGAGTCAGTCGGACCTTCATAAACTCAGTTGGGCACGACTTCGAGAGAAGCGTGTTTAAGCTTCAGGAACCTCCACAGTCAAGGACTTTTACCCTATCAAGTTTAGGTTCATTATTATCGCATTTCTTAGTTAACTCTTGCCGAGGTGATTCTTGATCGAGTGCTCTTCCATTTCATAGTTTACACCTTTTGTTGTTATCTCTTCTGATAGTTCTCTAATTTATTATGGTAGTTCTCTTTCTAGCATTAGCCTTCTCCCTTTTGTTGCAATTAGTTTCTCAAACCCAGTTTTCTCATCGATAAAATTATAGTCTTCATGTGAGTAAGTTTATTCAACAGTTCCCAGATTTCAATACGACACTTTTTGTCCCCTAGCTGTAGTTTGATAGGTATACTTGCCTCATTAGATTGCTAGTTTAGTTGCTTTATTTTCTTCGAAGCTTAGTAATGAACATTAAGTTTTTGGCACCGTTGCCGGGGACTCAACTCTTATTGATATATTAAAAACACGAACCTATTACTTTTATCCTCCTTCTTACAAATTAAAATTAAAAAATAATAATTACCATTCTTAATAGAAACCCACATCACAAGTTTCCTACACCAACAAATTCTCTCAAAAAGGGCAAAGCGGCTTTAAGTGCCGCTATGTTGTCTAGTACCTTGCGAACCCTTTATCGGGTAGTCCTTGGGAAGTTTTGGAGCTAAAAAAAAACTAAAAAAATCTATTTAAAAAAAATAATAATAATAAAAAAACCCAATACTTCTCTCTTTTTTCTTCCAGTGCATGACCCTGGGAAGTCCGTCAGTTATTTTGGATTTGGATCACGAAATTGAGCGTACTCTTCAGAGAAGATCGCGATTTCAAGGTCCTACTATCCAAGTGCCGGTTGAGGACGCCGAGTCATTCTCTACTCTAAGAATGGAGCAACCCAACCAAGAGGAAGCCTTACAGAGGACTATGTCCCATTATGATAGACCAAACCTAGAAGGTACAAAATCTAGCATAGTTCACCCTGCTATTGCTAATAATAACTTCGAATTAAAGCCTAGCATAATTCAAATGGTGCAGCAATATGTGCAATATGATGGACTTCAGGACGAAGATCCGAACGCCCATATAGCTAGCTTTCTTGAGATCCGTGACACCTTCAAAATTAATGGTGTCACAAATGATGCTATTTGGCTAAGATTATTTCCTTTCTCTCTTAGAACTAAGGCTAAGCAGTGGCTGAATACTCTACCTAAAAATAGCATCACAACCTGGAATGAATTAACTGAAAAATTTTTGGCGAAGTATTTTCCGCCAGCTAAAACTACAAAACTTAGGAACGACATTTCCCGCTTTTGGACAAATCGACTCTGAAACTTTATACAAGACTTGGAAAGATTCAAAGAATTATTAAGACGATGCCCACATCACGCGCTGCCTGTATGGTTACAAGTGCAGACGTTCTACAACGGGCTAAATCAAAATACAAAGCAAATGATAGACGTAGCTTCTGGCGGTACTTTTAACCATAAGACCCCGGAGGCAGCTCTGATCTTTTTGAGGACATGACCATGAACACTTATCAGTGGAATGTGCCTAGGTCCCGCCCGAACAAACCTGCAGGTATCTTTGAAGTGGACAACGTCTCCCAGCTCGCTATGGAAGTTGAAATATTAAACAAAAAGATAACGGAGATGACTGCTGCCTCCGCCCCTAAGGTATGGGAATCTGCAACTCCCCCTCCCTCCGAACAATTGGACTATGTTAATAATATGTCTAGAAACACTATGCATAATTTTTCTACTCCTAATTATCCTGCTCCTATTTTTTCATTTCCGAATAGCTATAATCCTGGTTTACGTAATCATCCAAACTTTTCATGGAGTAATCCCTCCAACGCAATACGTCCGCCACCACAAAATGATTTTTTCTACACCACAACCGCCACCTACCCAAAATTTTCCAAAACCTCCAAGTTTAGAGGAAATGTTTGCTAAATACATGAATATAAATGACGCTACCATAAGAACCCTTCCCGGAACCATTAAAAGTTTAGAAAATCAAGTAGGACAACTCATAAATATTATTTCTGAGCGACCCGCCGGGCTCTTCCTGCATATACCGAGCCCAACCCAAGAGAGCAAGCAAAATCTATAACTCTTCGGAGTGGGAAGCAAAGTTCTGGCATGGTTTGCACAGAGCCCGAGGCAAGCTCCGCCCCCATTTCAAAAAATTCACCCTTTGTTCAAGAAGTTATCACCCCCGTTTTAGAAAAAAATCTCACTCCACCACCCATTTTCACAAATAATCCAACTCCTCCATACCCCTCCGAACTTAATAAACAACGTCAAGATGATCAGTACTCTCGTTTCTTAGAAATCTTCAAGAAAATCCACATAAATCTGCCTTTCCACGAAGCGATTTCGCAGATGCCGAAATACGCCAAGTATCTTAAGGACCTCTTGACAAACAAGAAAAAGTTAGAGAACCTCTCGCATGTCACGTTAAACGCCGAGTGCTATGCTATTTTAACAAACAGTTTGCCGAAAAGATCAGTGATCCGGGTAGTTTCTCTATCCCGTGTGTCTTCGATGATATTTTTGTCAAGCACGCATTAGCCGACTTAGGCGCGAGTATAAACCTGATGCCCCTCTCGTTGTTTTAGAAGCTAGGAATTGGTAGCCTTAATCCAACGCGTATGAGTATCCAGCTAGCCGATATATCTGTCAAGTACCCGTTAGGAATAGTGGAGGACATTCTAGTAAAAGTCGACAAGTTCATCTTCCCGGTGGACTTTGTCATTTTGGACATTGAATAAGACATCGAGGTTCCCCTGATCCTTGGCCGACCCTTCCTTGCCACCTCCCGAGCCATCATTGATGTAAGCAATCGTAAGCTTTTTCTTCGAGTAGGCGACGAATAAGTCACATTTTCTATCACCCCTTCGATGAAGAACACCTTAGCAAACGATGACTCCTGCTTTTTCGTAGACACCTTAAGTGATGGATCCTCCTACTGCCTATCCAACTTTGAAAAAGAATTTTCTGTGTTTTGTTCCTCTTCTCTTCCAACTAAATCGCTGCAAGAAAGTGATGAATCTTCTGATTGCCTTTCTGAATTTGAGAAAGAATTTTCTGATTTTTGTTCTTCCTCTTCTACTCTTCCGACTGAAACGCTGCAAGAAGCTGCCTTGGCCACCAGCTCCACACCTTTTAATTTTCCTTATAAAAAGTTTACGAAGATATTGTTTTTGAAAAAGAAAGAATTTCCAAATCCTCTTATGAAGAACCCCCTACCCTAGAACTTAAAGAACTTCCTGAACATCTCAAGTACGCCTTTTTAGAAAAAGACTCCAAGCTGTCTGTTATAGTTTCAGCCTACCTCACAGATGTCCAACATGAAAAACTTCTTCTAGTTCTACAAAGCATCGCCGAGCCATCCTGACAAATTTCTTATATCAAGGGCAGAAGCCCATCTTTTTGCACTCATAAAATTTTAATAGAAGATAATTCGCGTAACTCCATTCAACCTCAGCGCCATATAAACTCGAACATGAAAGAAGTAGTTAAGGGCGAGGTTATGAAATTATTAGACGCAGGAATTATCTACCCAATATCAGATAGTAAGTGGTTAGCCCTGTTCAGGTAGTACCAAAGAAGGGAGGGATAACAGTAGTTAGTAATGAGAATAATGAATTAATCCCGACACGGATGGTTACGGGTTGGCGTATGTGTATATATTATCGTAAGTTGAATGACGCCACCCGCAAGGACCACTTTCCTTTGCCTTTTATCGACCAGATTTTAGAACGTCTCTCCGACCATAACTTTTATTGTTTTCTCGATGGCCTCTCGGGGTATTTTCAAATCCCCATCTCTCCCGAGGACCAAGAGAAAACTATGTTTACTTGTCCCTTCGACACCTTTGCCTACCAAAGAATGCCGTTTGGATTATACAATGCCCAGCTACATTCCATCGATGTATGCTCGCTATCTTTGACAAGTACGTAGAAAGCATTATGGAGGTATTTATGGACGATTTATCCGTGTTCGGTGATTCCTGCGATAGGTGTTTAGAAAACCTCGAAAAAGTCTTAGAACGATACGAAGAGACTAACCTTGCCCTGAATTGGGAAAAATGCCATTTCATGGTGAGGGAAGGGTTAGTTTTGGGCCATAAAATTTCTGCTAAAGGTATTGAAGTAGACGTTGCCAAGATAGAAGTTATCGAGAAGTTCCGCCTCCTACAAACATAAAAGCTATAAGAAGTTTCCTAGGCCACGCTGGATTTTACCGTCATTTTATAAAGGACTTCTCCAAGATCACTAATCCCCTCACCCATCTCTTAGAAAAAGACGCTCCATTCATTTTTGTTGACTCTTGTATTTCTGCCTTTGAATCAATTAAAGAAAAGTTAATTAACGCACCGATTATGATAGCTTCGGTGTGGGACCTTCCTTTCGAGATAATGTGCGATGCGAGTAGTTTCGCGGTGGAAGCCGTATTAGGTCAACGTATATCTAAAAACTTCCATCCCATCTATTACGCTAGTAAAACCCTCACATCTGCATAAGACAATTAAACCATGACTGAGAAGGAGCTCTTAGCCGTAGTATTCGCATTTGATAAAATTCCGTCCTTATATTACACTTTCAAAAATCATAGTTTTTACGGACCACTCGTCCCTCAAATATCTTCTTGCCAAAATGGATGCCAAGCCGTGCTTGATTCACTGGGTCTTACACCTACAGAGTTTGACTTAGATGTCAGTGATAAGCGAGGAGCCGAGAACTTGGTCGCCGACCATCTCTCCAGATTAGACAATCCCTTTATAGAAAAATTAAATGAAAAATAATTTAATGATTATTTTCCTGATGAGAAGCTGCTTTCAATTAGCGCATCTACTTCTCCTTGGTTCACGCACATCGCCAACTATTTAGAGGCTTGGGTGCTCCCAAAAGAGTTCTCCTCTCAGCAAAAGAAGAAATTCTTTTCTTAGCTGAAGAACTACTTTTGGGAAGACCCGCATCTTTTTAGAATATGTGCGGATCAAGTGATAAGGAGATGTGTTTCTTATGAAGAAGGAATTGATATTTTAAAACATTTACATGAAGGTCCGACAGTGGGCACTATCAAGCTGCTTGCACCGCTCACAAGGTGCTTTGCGCGGGTTTTTACTGGCCTAGCCTTTTTAAAGACCTGCAAGCCTTTGTGAGTAGGTGTGATAGTTGCCAACGGTCGGGAAATATTTCAAATAAAAATGAAATGCCGCAAAATTATTTCCTTTAGTGTGAAATTTTCGACCTCTGGGAATCGATTTTGTTGGCCCCCTTCCTTCTAGCTTCGGAAACAAGTATATTTTATTTGCTGTTGATTATGTTTCACGTTGGGCCGAAGCCCAAGCTTTTCCTACAAATGATGCCCGAGTCGTAATTACGTTCTTAAAAAAATTATTTTCTCGATTAGGTACGCCGCGCACCATCGTTAGCGATAGGGGTTCCCATTTCTGTAACGCCCAATTTTCTAAAATCCTTACTAAATACGGCGTTACACACAAGCTTTCAACTGCCGACCACCCCCAAACTAACGGACAAGTCGAGGTAGTGAATAGAGAAATAAAAATAATATTAGAAAAGACTATTTCAACATCTAGAAAAGACTGGTCAGCCCAAATTAGATGATGCTCTATGGGCCTATCGAACAGCATACAAAACCGCCCTCGGATGTACGCCGTATCGGTTGGTTTATGGAAAATCGTGCAATTTGCCCGTAGAACTCGAACACCGCGCTTTTTGGGCCTTAAGATTTTTAAACTTCGATCCCCACTCTGTCGGTGACCTTAGAAAATTTCAACTAAATGAACTCGACGAGTGGCGCTCTTACGCTTACGAAAATAACAAACTTTATAAAGAGCGGAGGAAGCGTTTACACGATAAACACTTAAGGCATCCGAAAACCTTTAAGGCGGGCGACCAGGTTCTTTTGTATAACTCTCGTTTACGTTTATTTCCTGGAAAATTAAAATCACGATGGTCTGGTCCATTTTCTATTTTAGAAGTTTTTCCTTATGGTGCTGTTTTAATTTCACACCCTGATAATGGAAATTTCAAAGTGAATTGTCAGCATCTTAAACTTTATTTCTCTGGTGATGATGATGTCAGTATTAACACTATTAAGTATCTGTTGCACGAACTCTAAATTCGAACATTTATTTTTTGTTAAAAACAATTTTATTTCTGGACAATAAAACCTGAGACAATATTCTTTTGTTGGGTCGAGCTCAACGACCCTTATAAACAAAGGGCGCTCTTGGGAGGCAACCCAAGTTATCTTTTTCTGTTTTCTTTATTTTACAATTTTTGCCCCGGACTGCATCGACAAGCTGAAGCTCCTGCGATCGCCTGCTCCAATGTTGCTGATTCCATCACAAAGTCCAAAGAAGACATTTGAGAGAGCGACATCACTCGGCTTTCGCAATACATAAATCCGGGGAAGTACCTGTTTTTCAATTCTGTCTTTCAGTTCTGTACTTTAACTTTCTCTCCTTCTCCAATCCCCTTCTTCTGTCATTGAGGACAATGTCCATTTTAAGCTTGGGGGAGGACTTCATCCTTCTTTTTGCTATGGACTTCCTCCTTTTTTTTATATATTCTGTTTTTTTTGTGAATTTTCTTTTCAAAAAAGCTAAAAAAAAGAAAAAAAATCTCCAATAGTTTAGACATTTCTTTGGTATTTCAATAGTACCCCTACTTTTATTTTGTTTTTCTCAAAATCTTACATAAAACACTTAGCTATTTATAAATTTTTAATCCTCCTTTTAAATTATGTCTCATAAGTAAAATGTTGGCCATGCTGTGTTTCTAATTCACGTAGCATGCTAAAGTGAAACGTTTTTTTTAAAACTTGCATTTTTTTATGGTTTTCTTTATTTATTTTCTTTACTTTCTAAAAAAAATTCATCATCCACTATTTTTCTTCTTTTCTTTTTGGATAATTTTTGCAAAGTCAACTTTTGATTAGCAAAGTAGATGTGAACGATCTGAGACTCATATTATCCTAAGTTTTAATCCAAGTTCATTAGTCTATATTAAATTTTTTAGGACCTACTTTTTGAACTTTTTCAAAACTAATGCTTTAGGAAAACTTTAGGAGCATGAAAATTATATATGCCATTTTTGTTTTCATTTGGGCCTTCTTGCCAACCCTAAAATTATCCCCCTAGTTAACCTCTTTTGAGCCCTTTTCCGATTTCAATTGAAAGCTCCACAATTCATTTTCACCAAAGCCAAAATTTTCCAACCCTTCTTTTCATGCTAAAATTTTGAGCTTCTCAAATTTCATGTTTTAATAAGTTTATTTTAAAATCTATGGAAATCTTTTTGAAAAAGGATGCTCAGAAGAAATGTTTACTATCGGTTGGCCAATTCAAAATGAAAATATATATATTAAAAAGAGACAATTTATGATGGCCTTTGAAAAAAAGAGAATACGAAAAGAGAGAAGCAAACTTTTTCTATGTTTAAGCTCTTTATTAGCATGATTTTAAGCCCTCAGGTTTTATCTTTGAACTCCATTCCTAATTTTATGCCTAAACCAAACATTTCAGTCCTATTAAGTCCTGTTAATTCATGCTCCTAGATTTTTTTATAAGCTAAGTAAAGAGAAATAGTATATTAGTTAAGTCTTGAATTTAAATATAAATTATTGCTCTTTGTTTAATTTTGGTATAAAATGCCTCTTAGAAACAAGTAACATTTCAATTTGTTTTTCATTTTGTTGCCTTGTTTAATTGTTTAAAGAATTGGTTAAAAATTTTAGATGATTTATTTTTGTTAAGTAAAGTCTATAAAAATTAAACCATGTTTAAATAATTGTTTTAGGTTTACGTTTCGCCTTCTCTCTACTTAGAATTTCGCATAGTACTTGTGATAGCATAATTAAAACTTTTGATTAGTCACTTTCATGATAATCTAGTTTTTATGTATTTGCTTGGGACAAGCAAAACTTAAGCTTGGGGGAATTTGATAATACGATTTGTAGCCTCAACTATTAGGGTATTTTTTAGGTTTTAATACACGAACCATGTCTTGTATTCTCATATTTTGGTCTCTTTTTGTATATAATTTCATCGCTAACATGTTTCTTTCTATTTTTCAGGTTTTGCCAGATTTTTGCTGTGACATGCCCCATGGTCACGCCCTCCCCGGGCATGTACCAAGGGCGTGTAACCCAGTGGAATGAAGCCGACGGTCTGAAGTCAGTCTCCAGCCAAAAATCAGCTGTCACGCCCATTGACACGCCCTCCATGGGCGTGTCTGACAGGCATGAAACGCCAAGTCCCGAGAAATCAGTGCCGCGTTCAATTTTAATGCACCGAAGTTGCGTCGAATCCGTCATGCCCAGGTGTCACGCCCTCCAAGGGCGTGTCCACAGGGCGTGTAACTCAGCAACCGCGCCAGAATTTATTTCCAATGCCCTATATGTCGCATCGAATCAGTCACGCCCTATGGTTACACCCTCTAAGGGCGTGTCATAGGGCGTGACCCAGCCAGAAAAAAAAATCTATAAATAGGGATCATCCTCTAGGGTTTGCAATCCAGATTTTGGGAGGAGAGGTGCTGATATTTAGTGTTGTAGCTTCAAGCTTTTTTTCTCCCTCCTCATTTCAAGCTTTTTAGTTATTTAGTTTTCATGCAAATACTTGTAGCCTTTCTGTATTACTCTTTTATTGTACTTATAGTGTGCGTGGAAGCTTTCTTCATTGTACATGTATGCCCTCATTTTGACTCTTCATTAAGAAATAAAATAGCTCGTCTTTCTCTTTCAATTCTGCTCGCTGTTAGTTTTCAAATTCTAAATATTATTTTCTTTTTCTACACCATGAGTAACTAATCCTCCTTGTACTCGATCTTGATGATCCGAGGTTCGAGCGATTAAGTTATGATGCTTTAATTTCACCTTTTATTTTTAGGGTTTATCCTTGAATTACTCTTGATTTCTTTGGGTTGGGGATATATTATCGATATATACTCTCCACCTTAGCTTTCATTCTTGGCTAGCCGAGAGGCCGATAGTTTGAAGTTAGCACTCAAGAGGAAAGGGATTTGTATGCACCCCTCGAGAGAGGCAGACGTCCAAATATCCCGATTGAGTAAATTATAATAGTGGGGTTCACTGCGTAAAGCGAGCTTTAGGCCTCCGATCCAGACGAGAGTCAGTCGGACCTTCCCAAACTCAGTTGGGCACGACTTCGAGAGAAGCGTGTTTAAGCTTTAGGAACCTCCACGGTCAAGGAATTTTACCCTATCAAGTTTAGGTTCATTGTTATCGCATTTTTTAGTTAACTCTTGCCGAGGTGATTCATGATCGAGTGCTCTTCCATTTTATAGTTTCAACCTTTTGTTGTTATCGCTTCTGATAGTTCTCTAATTTATTATGGTAGTTCTCTTTCTAGCATTAGCCTTCTCCATTTTGTTGCAATTAGTTTCTCAAACCCAGTTTTCTCATCGATAAAATAATAGTCTTCGTGTGAGTAAGTTTATTCAACAGTTCCCGGATTTCAATACGACACTTTTGTCCCCTAGCTGCAGTTCGATAGGTATACTTGCCTCATTAGATTGCTAGTTCAGTTGCTTTATTTTCTTCGAAGCTTAGTAATGCACATCAACCAGTCCTGGGTGTCGACACTTCTCTCATTGGAATGTCGACAACAATCGAGTTTGTCGACACTGCTAGCTTATTGTCTCAACACAACTTGTATCAAATGTGTCAACACTAATCCTGAGTGCCGACATAGTTGGTTTCTAGTCTCGACATAACTTGTGTAAAATTTGTCGACACTAGTCCTGAGTATCAACACAACTTGCTTCCAGTCTCGACATAACTTGAGTAAAATGTGTCGACACTAGTTCTGAGTGTCGACACAGCTTGCTTCCAGTATCTACATAACTTGTGTAAAATGTGTCGACATTAGTCCATAGTGTCTACACAGCTTGCTTCCTGTCACGACACTACTTTAATAAGGGTGTCGACACTAGTCCTAAGTGTCAACACAACTTGATTCCTTGTCTAAGCACTGCTTTTACAAAGGTATCGACACTTGTCTAGTGTCTCAACACTTTTGTACTTAGTTTATTTTTTCTTCAATATAGAAACTACAAATATAAACTCAACATACATTAAATACAAATTTGTGTATATCATTGAGTTGAAAAATGGTTTCACCAAATCAGGTACACAATTCTCAATGTACCCAACAATCACCTCCTATTTGGAGAAGTCATAACACCAATTAATGATATACACCCTAATACCAAAATATGATGATAAAGATATATATTAAAAGTGCTGTACAAAAAAAAGTAAAGAACATAGGAATGAACACACAAATATAACCAAGTTAAAAACGAACTTTTCATTCCAATTTGTTATCAGTTTACATTTTTCAATTTGTTACAAAGTTCTTAATTTTTTATACAAAAGTTCAAGAATATTCTAGAAAAGATCTGGCTCTCTGATGACAATCCCTTTTCCATATTGTATCTAGGCTTTATCTTCAGGCACTTTGACATCAGCTATCTTTTTGCCTTTGTCATTCTTTGCTTTAGAGATCTTTTCCTCCTTAAGCCTCTGCCTTTCAAAATAGTGATATGGCTTGGGGAAGTATTTGTTGGGCTCAAAAGAATTAACAAGGATCTTCACTGCCTTTATATCATTTCTGAATTTTTTGATGACCTCTTGCTGCTTTAAGTGCTTTGCCCACTCTTGCTCTAAATACCATATTCCCCTTTCAATTACATTATTATTGACTGTTTTCCATGCAGTAAGAATAATTGATCTAGATTTTGGTCTCCATTGTTCAAAATCTGGCATAGCTTCTCCTTGTTACCTGAACCTTTTCTTTGACAATTGAGCTTCCTTTTCTTTTAACATAGCAGAATATGTCATTTCAACCTCCTCACATACTATATTCTGAATTTGACCTAGAGGACTATACATGGTTTGGACAACAGTTTGGATATCCTCAAAGTGAGCTGGTTTGTATATGAATTGGACAAGATTTTGAATGGCCTCAAAATGAGCTGGTTGGCAGCCAGACTCAGCAGTTTGGTCTCCATCATACCATAGTGGAGGATGTCCAAGTGTGTCTCTGATGCTATTTGAAATCAAATTATCATGCTTAGAGCTAGCCTTTATCATTACCCTCTCCCCCTTTATGATTTCTCTTTCTATATGATCCCTCAAATCATTTTTGTGAAATCTTACTTGACAATCTAGATAATGGATTCCCGAAGTTAAAGAATTCTTGACTTTCAGTAAATGGTAATCCAAATCCTTGTCAGAAGCCTTGATATCCTTAATCAATTAGGCTAACTGAGTTTTCAGCTGAGTTTACATGTCATTTGTGGCAGAAGTTATCTTGATTTCTAGATCAATAGTTTGTTTCTTTCTTTCTGCCAAAGTAGTATCATGCATAATTATCATAATCTCATTCATTCTTGTTTGATTTTCTATGACATAACATTGTTTTATAGCAATGTCATTTTCCACCTTTTGTGATTTTTGCTGTTGTTTAGCAATGTAAACCACAACATTTGCTCCCCTTTCAAGGAAATCTGTTATATCCTTTTTTATTAGATTTACTTCAAATCTTATAGATTTAATGTCCTGAGCCACCTGAAACTGCAACTCCTTGTTGCTTTCATCCACATACTTCTCAAGTTTAGTTCTTTGTTGATCTAACATAATTTGTAGTTTAACTATAATTGAACTTAAATCCATAGCAGGAGTAGGAGTTATGCCAGACTGAATAGTTTTCTTGTAGCTTTTGCTCTTCTTTTTGTGTTCAATTATTTTTCTCTTCTTTATCTAAGAGCCTTCTTCCCCTTCTGATTCTAATGAACTAACCACCTCAATAGATGCTGGCTCTTTAGCTGTCTCAGTAGTTAGGGGACTGATCTTCAAACTCCCCCTCAACCATAACACCTTCTTCATTGATGTTTTCTGTTAAAGTTTGGAGTGTTCGTGTGGCCTGATCTCTAACCACAGCGGTCTATTTGTTCTAGCAGTCTTGTAGTCTGGCAGTCTGGCAAAGTGTAGCGGTCTGCTTAAAGCTGCAGCGGTCTGACCATGGTTGTAGTCTGACAACTTGCAGCAGGCGATTAGGCAGCCAGTTCGAGAGGCTGACTCTTGGAGATTGCGGCTTTGTAGTTAGTTGTTTTATTTCTTGTATACTTGGCGGTTTGGTCATGTCAAACCGCATAAGCCGCACGACTTGTATTTAGTCCCACATCATTTGTTGTAAATCTCTTTCTCCTCCCCCAGTTTCTATAAATAAGGGGGCATACCTTTGTAATCTTTACCTTTTTGAGTAATAAAGTTT
The DNA here is from genome assembly GCA_039513925.1 of Platanthera zijinensis. NCBI lineage: Eukaryota > Viridiplantae > Streptophyta > Magnoliopsida > Asparagales > Orchidaceae > Platanthera > Platanthera zijinensis. The sequence continues at coordinate 123,257,515 of CM077080.1, forward strand.
GCGGTTTATTTATCTCTTTTGTCCATTTTCTACATGGTATCATTGGAAACTGATCCTTTGCTTCAAGAAGATCGCGGTTTGTTGCTATAATCGCGCAGCCTCTTCCACCGGCTTCATCTGGTTTGTCCGACTTCTTTCTTTTCCCTTCCCTCCCTTGCTTATCCTGGTGCTTGCGTCTTGCTTCCTACCGGGCCTTTCTGGTCACCCAGCTTCCCTTGCTAACCGCGTGGTTTCTCTTCCCGCATTTTCTCTTCCTGGTGTTGTTTCCGCCCCTTGGTCTGATTTCTTAAAATTTCTTCCTCTCTTCCAGCCCTTCTGGTCGCGGCTTCTTCTAGGCGTTGGTTTGTGTATCTTTGACCGGGCAGTCTCCTTGGTCTCTCTTTCATCTTCATTGTTTGTGCCGGCTAGTTTCTCCCTGAGCGATTTGTTTACTTGCTTTCTGGCTTCTTCTTTCAAATGACTTCCTTTCTGTCTTTTACTACTCGTGCTCTTGTAGTCTCCTCTGATAAGTGGCTTATTGACTCTGGTGCCACTTGTCACATTACTGGCAACTCTCATTTGTTTTCCTATTTGCTTGAGAAAAACAGGTTATCTCCTGTTGTTGGTTCTAATGGGGCCTCTGTGCCTATGCATGGTATTGGTACTGTGCATCTCTCTTCATCTTTGCTATTAGAGGACACTCGTTATGTCCCTACTTTCCCATGCAATTTACTATCTGTTCCTGCTCTTTGTACCCAGTTAAGTTGCACAGTTACTTTTACTAGCACCACATGTTCTTTCTCTGATTCTGTTTTTAAGGCTACGATTGCGACTGGTACTGCTCGTGGTGGCCTTTTTTATCTTGACAATGCTGTTGCTCTTTTTGATTCTTCCTCAGTTCAGTTGTGGCATCGTCGTCTTGGTCATCCTCTTTCTCGCCTTATTCATCAACTTTTTCTAGACCTTCCTTTCGATGATTTTTATTTGAACTGTGAAGCATGTGAGTTAGACAAACATCATCGCTCTTCTTTTCCAGCTCGAACAAGCCATTGTTCTTCGCATCCTTTTGAGCTTGTTCACTCTGACATCTGGGGTCCTTCTCCAGTTACTTCTGTTGGTCGCGGAAGCTTGTACTTTTTCACATTTATTGATGATTTCTCCAAATGCACTTGGCTGTATCTTTTGAAGGATCGTTCTGAACTGTTCTCTGTATTCACCGCTTTTTATCATGAGTTTTTCACACATTTTAGTGTGCCCATTCAGATTCTTCGTACTGATAATGCCAAAGAATATGTCAGCCATCAGTTCTCTTCGTTTTGTGTGGACAAGGGTTTTATTCGTCAGACAAGTTGTCCATATACATCTCAACAGAATGGCATTGCTGAACGTAAGAATCGTCATCTTCTGGATATTTCTCGCAGTCTTTATTTGCAAATGAATGTCCCTCGGTCTTATTGGGGTCATGCCGTTCTTCTTGCTTACTATCTCATTAACCATATTCCCTCGTCTGTTATTCAAGGCAAGACTCCTTTTTCAGTCTTATATCCAGAGGTCGAACCATTTCCTCTGCCCCTTAAAATCTTTGGTTGTACTGCCTTTGTTCACATCACTTTTCCTGGACAGGACAAACTTTCTCCCCGATCAATTAAATGCATATTCCTTGGCTATTGTCCTACTAAAAAAGGGTAATGTTATATTCATCCTCTTTTGCGTAAACAGTATGTTTTCGCAGATGTTACCTTCTTTGAAGATACTCCATATTTCTCCTCTTCTTCTTCTCTCGTACCTACCGATACTTATCCTTCCCTGCCTATTCTCTCGGCACCTCCGCCATAGCTGGTTCTTTCAGCATCTCCTCCTGTTGCTCCATCTCTTTCTCGGTAGCTTGATGGGTTACCCTTGGAACCATATATGCCTGTTCTAGAGCCTCTTCTGTCTTCTGCCAGTACATTGCCTCCTCCAGTCAGCAGTGACCTCGATCTTCCAATTGCCCTGCGAATGGGCGTTCACCAATATACTTAGCATCCAATTGGTGCGGTGGTATCCTATACTCAGCTTTCCCCAACTGCCAAGCATTTTGCTCTTACTATTTCTTCTTCTGCCATTCCGAAAAATGTATCAAGAAGCTCTTGCTCTTCCTCAGTGGAAGGCTGCTATGGATGAAGAAATGAGAACATTAACTGAGAGAGGGTCTTGGACTCTTGTTCCACCACCTCTGGGCGTTGATGTGGTTGGATGTCGATGGGTCTTTGTGGTTAAGTATCTTCCAGATGGCTCTGTTGAATGGTATAAGGCACAACTTATTACCAAAGGGTTTACTCAGACATATGGGATGGATTTCTTTGATACTTTTTCTCCTATTGCTCGCATCAGAACTATCCATATTCTCTTCTCTGTGGCTGTTAATAGAGACTGGGAAATGTCTTAGTTGGATGTTAAGAATGCCTTCCTTTATGGGGATTTTTAAGAGGTGGTATATATGGAGCAAACTACTAGGTATGTTGCTTAGGGGGAGTCTCAGGTGTGCAAGCTTCAGAAGGCAATTTATGGTTTAAAGCAGAGTCCATGAGCCTGGTTTGAAAAGTTTAGTGGAGTTGTTTCTCTTATAAGGTTCAGTCGAAGCTCTGCTGATCATTTTTTGTTTATACACAAGACTACTAAAGACATGTAGTTCTTGTTGTCTATGTTGATGATATTCTTTTGATTGGTGATGATAAGGAGGGCGTTGATCTATCCAAACAACATCTTCGACAACACTTTGTCACTAAGGATATGGGACCGCCCAAGTACTTCCTGGGAATTGAGATTTCACGAAAGAGAACCTCAGTGTTTCTTTCATAGCAGAAGTATGCGCTAGATCTCCTAAAGGAGACTTGTCTTCTTGGTATGAAACCTGCTCGTTTCCCAATGGCTATTGGTGATGATAAAGGCTTGACTGATGATTCTCCTCTTCTCCCAGATTTCACTATATATAGGCGACTTGTAGGCAAACTTATATATCTGACTTTTACTCGACCAGATATCTGTTATGCAGTTGGGAATGTTAGTCAGTTTATGCAAAGTCCTAGAGAGTGTCATCTAAGCTCTGCCATGACAATTTTGGAGTATGTGAAAGGGTCTCCAAGAAAGGGCATATTGTTTCAGAAGAATGGTCATCTGAAGATTAAAGCATATTCTGATGCTAGCTATGCTGATAACAAGGAGGATAGAAAGTCTACATCAGGTTTTTGCACTTTTGTAGGAGGAAACTTGGTGAGCTGGAAAAGCAAGAAGGAGGCAGTGGTTTCAAGATAAAGTGCTGAAGTAGAATATAGGAGCATGACCTCAACTACCTGTCAGTTAAAATGGTTATAGGCGCTTATGCTTGACTTGGGAGAAGTTTCTGACCATCCTCTTCCTATGTTTTGTGATAACAAAGCCTCAATTTATATTTCAAGGAATCTTGTCTTTCATGAGAGAATAAAGTATATTGAGGTTGATTGCCATTTCATTAGAGAGGAGATTTTGAAGAATCAGGTTTGCACTCCTTTTGTTACATCAGAAAGAGAACTAGCTGACTTCTTCACCAAACCAATTAGTACATTTTAGGAGGTCTGTAGCAAGCTGGGCATGGTCGATATATATGCTCCAGCTTGAGGGTGAGTGTTAAAGTTTGGAGTGTTCGGACGGTCGGATCTCTAACCGCAACGGTCTATTTATTCCAGCAGTCTTGCGGTCTGGCAGTATGGCAAAGTGTAGCGGTCTGCTTGAAGCTGCAACGGTCTGACCGTGGTTGTAGTCCAACAACTTGCAATAGATGGTCAGTTCAAGAGGCTGACTCTAGGAGATTGTTGCTTTGTAGTTAGTTGTTTTATTTCTTGTATAGTTCGCAGTTTGGTCATGTCAAACCGCATAAGCCGCACGACTTATATTTAGTCCCACATTGCTTGTTGTAAATCTCTCTCTCCTCCCCCAGTTTCTATAAATAAGGGGGCATACCTTTGTAATCTTTATCTTTTTTGAGCAATAAAGTTTGCGGTTTATTTACCTCTTTGTTCCATTTTCTACATTTTCCAAGTGACTCCTTCTTGTAGAACTTGAGTATTAGGAGCAGGGTCCTCTGGAGTAGTACTTATCTCCCCCTGGACTTCTAAATAAGTATTCAGAATAATTGCCTCTTCATTGGCCATGGAGAATGTATCTTCAATCTCTTTTTCAGGCATTTCTGTTTCAGGAACCTTTGTTTGTCCCAGCTCGTGTACAACTTCCATTATTATTGTATCAACTGTGTCCATTTTTATTTCTGGCAGATCATTCAGGTTCTCCCCCTTAATTGGATCCCTACCTAGGATTGTCCCCTCCTGCACCTGATCACCTGTTCCATGTGAGGGCCTTGGAGATTTCTCAGCCATTCTATCATCCTATTTTTAAGAGGTAGAATTGTCTTGTTCTTCAGAGTTACTGGAAGAATCTTCTTCCACAACTACAACCTTTTTCATTTTCTCCTTCTTCTTCTCAACAATAAGTGTTTTTTTGGATAGGACTTTATCCCACCATCCTCATGTCCATTCTCCTCATATGGTTTATCTTTGATCCAAACTTAAGATTAAGATTATCAGGAATGACTTTCACTAGGTAGAGACTTATAATTCTTCCCATGTTGGGCTTCTTAATACTCTCTGCTATTCTATCAAAAACAATCTTTCTCCAGTTTTCTTGACGTTGAATATAACTTTTTTTATCAGTTCAAACATTGAAGCAAAAATTCTGTCATGTGCTCCAGTCTTACACAGCAACACCTTCCAAATTATTTCAGACAGGAATTTGCCTTAGGAAGTCATACCCTTCCTATTTAAGGTACTTCCAATCTTAGTGGTTGGATCGATTCCACACCACACCAATGCTTCAGTAGGCCTGGTGGTGTCTATTTTATCTTCCAGATCGATTCTTGGTATTTGAAAAACCATGGCCAATTTCCTAGTTGTGATTTTCACTTTGTCTCCATTTACCTTAGACTTGATCTTTTCTGAGTTTGAATCTAGTTTAGAATTAGAGAAGAACTCCGAAACTTCTCATTTCCAGATGTTTGTCAGTTCTGAAAGTAGGTATTCTATTCCAGCTTCAGTGATTAGGGCAATAACAATCCTAATTTCTTCTTGCGTAGAGACGAATCCATTGCTCACAAGCTCATGTCCTTCAAAGATGTTGTCATCATTCTTGGGAGCCATTAGAGTTGAGAGAAATTTATAAAGAGATGTGTGGACTAAAGGAATTCTAGGTCTCAACACTCAGGGATAGAAAGTTCAAGAGATCAAGAAAACATAGTCGACTTCTACCCTCACACCCCTTTTATAGTTAAATCTTTCCTGTAGTCGAAAGCGTGCGCTGCATTTTGACTTTTCTAATTTTTTGGGTAAATACCTAGTGTCAACCCAAGGAAAGTTGTCTGTCAAGATGTGTAAACACAAGGAAAGTTGCCTGTCGAGATGTGTCAACTCAAGTCGACACAAGGATTATGTCTCTCGACACATACCTTAGGTTCTCGACACCCTTATGTCTCGACACTTATTTTAGTGTCTCGACACTTTGTATTTATGAAGTGTCGACATATATTCTGGTGTCTCGACACATTATTATCTATAGTGTCGACACACTTTCTGATGTCTTGATACTTTCTCAACTGTCTCGACACACTCTCTGGTATCTTGACACAATATTTGACTTAGTCAAAATTTTGTTTTCTGAAATGTAGATTCTTGACATTTATGATATCTTACTTATTTATTTAGGATGTTAGACTTTGTTACTATACTTATACAAGTTGAACAGGGAATTTTTTAGGTACCAATGAAAATGGTTATTCTATGTTTAACATTCCTAGTTAAAACTTTAAGAAATTGAATTTGTTTTAATCTAAGGGTTTTGTGAATATGTCAGCAATTTGATTTTAAGTTGGAGTATAATGTAAACAAATATTGCCTTTTTCAACATGTTCTTTAAGAAAGTGATATCTAATTTCTATGTGTTTGGTTCTATTGTGTGAAATAGGATTATTTGCAATTGAGATTGCACTTGTAGAATCACAATACATAACAGATTTACTTAGCTTTACATTGTAGTCCAGGAGTTGATGCTCAATCCATTATAACTGTGCACAGCAGCTCCCTGCTGATATATACTCAGACTCAGCTATTGAAATAACTATACTTGTTTGCTTCTTACTGCTCCAACTGATGAGTCTTCTCCCTAGAAATTGACAAGTTCCTGATGTACTCTTTCTGTCTTATTTACATCCTGTAAAATCTACATCTGTGTATCGAGTTAGATCAAAATCACCATTCCTAGGATACCAAAGCCCAAGATTTGGTATGCTCTTTAGATATCTGAGTATTCTTTTAGCAGATGCATAATGAGACACTTTAGGGCATGCTTAGTACCTAACATAGACACATGTCGAAAACATGATATCTGGTCTACTAGCTATCAAGTAAAGGAGTGATCCAATGATTCCTCTATACAAGGATTCATCCACTAGTTTCCAAGATTCATCCGCTGGTTTTTCTTGGGTTTCCTCTATACCATATTTCTTAATCAACTTCGTTGTGAACTTAGAATGAGAGATGGATATACCATCTTCAAGTTGTCTAACTTGGAATCCCAAGAAGAACTTCAACTCACCCATGCTACTCATTTCAAACTTGCCATGCATAAGCTTGGCAAATTTTCTACATAGCAACTCATTAGTAGAACCAAAAATGATGTCATCTACATAAATCTGGACTAGGATGCTTGAACTTTTGATGTCCGTTAGGAATAGTGTCTTATCTATTTCCCCCTAGAGAACTTGTTCTCTATGAGAAAGGTAGACAAGGTCTCATACCAGGATCTAGGTGCCTGTTTTAACCCATACAATGCTCTATGTAATCTGAAGACATGAGAGCTAAGTTTAGGATTTAAAAAACCTAGTGGCTGTTCTACATAGACCTCTTCCTTCAATGTACAATTTAGGAATGCAGATTTAACATCCATTTGGTAGACTTTATATCCTTTGTAAGCTGCATGTGCTAAAAACAATCTAATGGCTTCTAGCATAGCTACAGGTGCAAATGTTTGGTCAAAGTCTATTCCTTCCCCTTGTCTATAACCCTTTGCCATAAGTCTTGCCTTGTTTTTAACTATTACTCCATTCTCATCTAATTTATTCCTATATATCCACTTAGTTCCTATGATATTATGATTTATAGGTCTAGGAACAAGACTCCAGAATTTACATCTCTCAAATTTATTAAACTCTTCTTGCAATGCCATAATCCAGTTAGGGTTTGAATTCGATTCTTCATACTTCTTAGGTTCCATCTGAGAGAGAAAGCTAGAGAACAGAACCTCATTATGATGCCTACTCCTAGTATTCACTCCTAGACTGGCATCACCTATTATTTGATCAATAGGATGATCTCTAAGATATCTAACAGCTACAAGCAGATCCTACTATCACTTAGTTCTACAAGTAAGGAAGGATGAATCTCTTCCTCCCCCTGTGCAGTGACTGTGTCTTCTATAGGAACTACAACATTTTTGTAGCCTCTAATTCTATATCAAATGAATATCTTATATTTAATTATTCCATCTTAGGGTCAACATCTCTTAGACTAGAATTATTAGATAGTATATTATGTAAGACTGAAGTTTCATCAAAAATAACATTAATTGATTCTTCTACCACTTGATGTTTTAAGTTATAGATCTTATATGCCTTGCTATGATTACTATAGCCTATAAAAATACCTTCATAGGACTTCTCTAAAAACTTATTTAGATAAGTCTTCCCATTGTCTAAGACAAAACACTTACTTCCAAAGTTCTTGAAATAGGATAGACTTGGTTTTCTGCCTTTCATTAGTTCATAGGGAGTCTTGTTGTGACTTTTGTTGATGAATGCCCTATTCTGAACATAACAAGCAGTGTTTACAGCTGCAGCCCAGAAATATTTTGGGAGAGATGTGTCAGTTAATATAGTTCTAGCAGCCTCAATGAGGATTTTTTTCCTCTCAGCAACCCCATTTTGCTGGGGAGTTCTAGAGGAGAATTTTTGAAAGATCCCTAGTTCTTTACAAAAATTCGTCATTTTTTCAGATTAAAATTCTATGCCATGGTCACTTCTGAAATTGACCACAGAACAACCCTTTTCATTTTGAATTTGTTTGTCAAAATCAGCAAGAATGTGGGTTTCAGACTTTCTCCTTAGGAAGAATACCCAAGCAAATCTAGAGTGATCATCTACAATCACATAGGTGTAAGACTTCCTACCTAAACTAAGAATTTGCATAGGACCAAATAGGTCCATATGAAGTAAGTACAGACACCTCTCAATGTCTTTGGAATGAATGCTCTTAAAGGAGACTTTTGTTTGTTTGCATCTTTGACATGCAAAACACATGCCTTCTTTGGAGAATTTTAGCTAAGGCCAAAGAAAACAACTTGCTCATAGCTCAATAATTTAAGTGAGCTAGCCTCTTGTGCCATTGCACACACAAGGAGTCTTTCTCACTTGCTGCTAGGCATACAGGAGAATCCTCATTTATACTTAAGAAATTTAGACAATAAATGTTGCCACTCCTAGTGCCTGACAAGATGATCTTTTGATCACTTGCATTACTTATCAGACACTTATCATTGTGGAATTTGATTTCAAAACCTATATCACAAAGCTGACTTATGCTTATCAGATTGTGGTTCAATCCTTCCACTTAAGAAAGTTTTGTGATTATCACTAGACCATTAGAAATGTTACCATATCCCTTGGTGAGTCCTTTTTCTGAACCTCCAAAGATTACTTTTGGTCCATCCTTTACTAAAGCATAGTCCCTTAGTTGATTTCTTGTTCCAGTCATGCGCCTAGAACAACCACTATCCAAGTACCATATTAGCATTTCTGTGGTACTTGGATCCACCTGCAATCACAAAATTAATTCACCTTAGGCACCCAAATAGTTTTGGGGCCTTGGTTCCTATTAGACTTAGCTATGTGAAGCATAGTAGGCTTTCTAAACAGATGAGTTTGTGACTAAAATGAGGATGTTGTTGGATTGTACCAACAATCTAGGGCAAAATGCTCAACCTTCCTACAACACAAACATTCAAATCTATTATATCTTCTCTTAGGATGCACCATTGAAGATATACTTCTTGGAAACTTAGAGTTGATATTCAGATTCCATGGTAGAGATACAACATTAATACCCTTACCTTTCAGGTTTAGGTGCTGTGCACTGGGACCAGATCTAAGAATTCCTTTGCTCCTTGGATTGATCACTCCTTGTGGTGGTCTGTGGGCCTTACAACCATTAGATTTTTGTCCTTTCCAGCAAGGTTCTTTATTGACCTTGCTGGTGGTGCACTCAGAACTTATGTGTCTAGGAACACATGATCCCTTGCATCTGTTAGAAGTCAGATGTTTGGCTGGTTGCTTAACTGGACCCATTGAGGCTTTACCATTAGTCTCAGGTTTCTTATTGATCTTATTAACCTCAATATATCCTACACCACTTCTAAATGGTGCAGACAATGTATCAATAATAGGTAGCATAGACTTAGGTCTTGAGAACTATTTCAGGAGCTGTCTTTCCTGAAGAAGCTTTGCTTCCAGGTCCTTGACAGTCTTGTCTTGTTATGCAATAGTCTTAGTCTGAAAATCTAGTTTATTGGTTAAGTCTATGATCTTCAGTTTTTGAAGGTCCAAATTAATCTTGGCCCTCTCCAACTGTAAAGGTAGTGCTCTCAGAGAGTCTAGTTCTTTGGCATGTTCCTTAACTAGCTCTTTGCTTATAATAAAAACCTTCAACAACTTCCCTTATCTGTCGATGAGTGTGTTGAAATTTGCTTTAGAATCTGAACAATGTTCACTATTATTAGAAGAATGTGAACATGATTCATTCTCTAATGCTGATCTAGAGCCTGAGGTAAGACTTGTAGTAAGAGGTTTTACCTTGGCAGAATTTGAACAATCCTGATCTTCTTTTTCTACTAGGGCCATCAGCCCTTGATCTATACAGTCTTCATTATCACTAGACGATAGTGTGGTTCTTCTTCTGTTGCTGCAATAGCAACTGTCCAAGTACCATATTGGCATATTTTGGTATATGGATCCACCTGCAATCACAAAATTAATTAACCTTAGGAACCCAAATAGTTTTGGGGCCTTGGTTCCTATTAAACTTAGCTGTGTGAAGCACGGAAGGCTTTCTGAACAGATAAGTTTGTTGCTTAAATGAGGATGTTGTTGGATTGTACCAACAATCTAGGGAAAAATGCCCAACCTTCCCACAACGCCAACATTCAAATCTATTATATCTTTTTTTAGGTTGCACCTTTGAAGTTGTACTTCTGGGCAACATAGAGTTGATATTCAGATTCCATGGTAAAGGTGCATCATTGACACCCTTACCTTTCAGGTTTAAGTGTAGTGCACTAGGACTAGATCTAAGAATTCCTTGGCTCCTTGGATTGATCACTCCTTGTGGTGGTTTGTTGGCCTTATAGCTAGTAGATTTTTGTCCTTTCTAGCAAGGCTCTTTATTGACCTTGCTGGTGGTGCACCCAGAACTCACGTATCCAGGAACACATGATCCCTTGCATATGTCTGAAGTCAGATGCTTAACTGGTTGCTTAGCTGGACCCATTGGGGATTTACCCTTAGGCTCAGGTTTCTTATTGATCTTATTAACCTTAATATATCCTACACCACTTCTAAATGGTGCAGAAAATGTATCAATAATAGGTAGCACAGACTTAGGTCTTGAGAACTATTTCAGGAGCTGTCTTTCCTGAAGAAGCTTTGCTTCCAGGTCCTTAATAGTATGGGCTTGTTCTACAATAGTCTTAGTCTGACTATCTATTTTATTGGTTAGGTCTATAAGCTTTAGTTTTTGAAGGTCCAACTTAATGTTGGCCCTCTCCAACTATAAAGGTACTACTCTCAGAGACTCTAGTTCTTTGGCTTATTCCTTAACTAACTCTTTGATTATATTCAAAGCCTTCAACAACTTCCCATATCTGTCGATGAGTCTGTTGAAATCTGCTTTAGAATCTGAACCATGTTCACTATTATTAGAAGAATGTGAACATTATTCATTCCTCGATGCTGATCTAGAGTCTGAGGAAAAACTAGTAGTAAGAGGTTTTACCTTGGCAGAATTTGAACAATCCGGATATTCTACTGCTAGGGTCATCAGCCCTTGATCTGTACAGTCTTCATTATCACTAGATGACAGTGTTGTTTTCTTCTATTGCTGACCTCCTCAATGGATAACAAACCCAAAAGAGTCTCCTCCTCTTGTGTTTTAGATGAATCTGTCTCACTATCTGAAAGAGTGGACTGCTTCTTGGCCAAGAGGCTTTTGTCAAACTTCTTGTACTGTCCATTCTTCCAATTTTCAGACTTTGACTCCTTCCTTTTTATTAGGCCGTCAGCAATGACATGCCCTTGCCTGTTACAACAATATCAAACAAGATTAGTCTTAATGTGTTTATTCTAAGAAGAACCATAACTATCCCCATATTTCTTTTTCCTGGGTTTCTTTGAGTGATCTGTCTTCTTGTGAGAAGAGTCTCCAGCTGGACCCTTTTAGCTGCCCTGCCTTCTTCTCCTCAATATCTTCTTGAATTGTCTTGAGAAGAGTGACAGTTCTTCTTCAGTCATGTCCACTCAAAATGAGGAAGATTCTGTGCATTTTGAGACTGCATCCTATCTTTCTGAGGGAGCAGATTTCTCCCTGAACTTCCTGGATGTCTCAGCCTTTAGGGCCATAGACTTTTATCTATTAAGTGCTCTTGCTGAGTCTTCTTCAGACTTCCTGAGATTCAGCTATAGCTCATAAGACAGCAGCTTGCCAAATAGAGCCTGGGGGTCTATATTGGCTAAGTTGCCCATTTCTCTAATAGCACAAATCTTGATGTCCCATTGCTTATTTAGGGACCTCAAGAACTTTTCATTGAGTTCATAATTGGTGAAGCTCCTACCATATGTTCTCAGGTTATTCACTATTCTGAATTTTTTTTCAAAGCTCTCAGCCACTGTGTCTTTCTTATCTTGCCTAAAGGCTTCATACTGATGGTTTAATAGAGATTTTTTGTCATCTCTAACCTCATCAGTGCCTTCCATATATACAATCAATGATTCCCACATTTCTTTGGAGATTTTGCAATGAATCAAGTTTTGGAATGTGGAGTCATCTATATCACTAACAATTATGTTCTGAGCCCTCTTGTCCATAGAGGCCAGAATTATCTCATTCTTGTCCATCTCCATGTAGGTCTTAGGTGTCCTTATATTGACATCAAGAATTGACACATTCCTAGGTATGAAAGGTCCTTCAAATACTGTGATGTATATTCTTGGATCTGCAGCCTCCATGAAGAGTCTAACCCTTTCCTTCCAAATCCCAAAGTTTTCTTTAGATCAGACTGGGAGTTTGATTGAATGGTTTTCTCTTTGTGCCATGATTTGATCTCTGTTAATCCTTAGGATTCTCACTAGGCTGTTATGCCTTCACAGTGAATATCCCTCTTATACTAATTGTAAAGTGTTTGTTTAGGATTGTGAGTGACCTAGAGGGGGGGGGGGGGGTGAATAGATCCAATTTAAATCTTGGCTACTTTTAAATCACATAAATTTCCTAGTGTATTTATTAACACAACCACAAAATTCAAGAACACTATTGATCTACCAAATACAACACACATCTACTTTTAACAATCACAACACATATCTACTTTTAACAATCATAGCACAAATCACAACACAATAGTTTTATAGTGGTTCCCCAATTTATGGGTACATCTATTTTCCCCCTTCTCCTATTTAGCAATGAACCAGATTCAGCCAAACTTCTTATTAATTTTCCTCAGATCCTCAGATCTTACACCTTAGAGCCCAGCTGGCTCCTACAACTCAAGCAAAATAATGTTCTACCTTAGATCCTCAAAATCTTACAACTAAGGTTACACTTCAAGAACCCTACCTCAGAGTGATCCTCAACTCCTACTCCTCAGGAAAACCCTTGCCCTACAATCTCATAACTTTCCAGTTCCTACAGCTTAGAGAAATAACCCCTTCTCCTACCTTAGGCTCATAGCCCTACCTCAGCCTTTATAATTTAGGCTTACAACTCAGAGAATACAATCTCCTACAACTATGATCAACTGATGATCTTACAAAATTGATATAATAGAAAAAATTTGAGTTTTGAAGTGTCACCCAGGAAGAAAGAGACTGGTGACTTCTTCTTGATCAGATCTTGATGTGAAATCTTCTCCCTTAATATTGGCTGTGAAGAAAAAAGTTCAACCCTTATTAGCTTTTTCAAAGCTTCTTGAAGGAGAAGATAGGGTTGAACTTGGCTGTATAAGATTGAAGTTGATCAACGATTTACCTCATCTCCACGTTCAGAATTCTATTGAATTATTCTGATAGACTTAGATGAGAAGAATGATAATTATCACTCTGTTTTTATTCTATTGGTATCCTTATATAGGCTTTGGCAAGAGTGACCTACTGCCCCGATTAATCTACTAACATCTGACAGTTCTAACAGTTGTCAGAGTTTCATGCTTTGAATTCTGAACTTAGAAGAATTTCTATCAAAGAGCTCTGCATGAAGGTGTTGACACTTCTGTACTTAGATTTTGTCGACACCAGTCCTGGGTATCGACACTTCTCTTATAGGGATATCGACAATAATTGAGTGTGTCGACACTGCTAGCTTCTTATCTCAACATAACTTGTATCAAATGTATCGACACTAGTCCAGAGTATCGACACAGCTGGTTTCCAGTCTCGACATAACTTGGGTAAAATTTGTTGACACTAGTCCTGAGTGTCGACACAGCTTGTATCCAGTCTTGACATAACTTAAGTAAAATGTGTTGACATTCGTCCTGAGTGTCGACACAACTTGCTTCCAGTATCGACATAACTTGTGTAAAATGTCTCGACACTAGTCCTGAGTGTCGACACAGCTTGCTTTTTGTCTCGGCACTACTTGAATAAGGGTGTCGACACTAGTCCTAAGTGTCGACATAACTTGATTCCTTATCACAACACTGCTTTTACAAAGGTGTCGACACTTGTCTGTGTCTCGACACTTTTGTACTTAGTTTATTTTTTCTTCAACATAGAAACTGCACATATAAACTCAACAAAGATCATATACAAATTTGTGTATATCTTTGATTTGAAAAAGGGCTTCTCCAAATCAGGTATATAATTCCTAATGTACCCGACAATCTCCTCCTATTTGGAGAAGTCATAACCCCAATTCAATGATATACACAATAATGCCAAAACATGATGATAAAGATATATATTAAAAGTGTTGTACAAAAAAAGTGAAGAACATAATAATGAACATACAAATATTACCAAGTTCAAACAGACTTTTCATTCCAATTTCTTATCAGTTTACATTTTTCAGTTTGTTACAAAGTTCTTAAAAAATTTTTCAAATGTTCAAGAGTATTCTAGGAAAGATCTGGCTCTCTGATGACAATTCCTTTTCCAAATTGTATCTTGGATTTAACTTCAGGCACTTTATCATCAACTATCTTTTTGCCTTTGTCATTATTGGATTTAGAGATCTTTTCCTCCCCAAGCCTCTGCCTTTTAAAATAGTGATATGGCTTGGGGAAGTATTTGCTGGGCTCAACAGAATTCGCTTGGATCTTCCTTGCCTTCAGATCATTTCTGAATTTTTGGATGACCTCCTACTGCTTTAAGTGATTGGCCCACTCTTTCTCTGAATACCATTTTCCCCTTTCAATTGTGTTGGAACACCCTATTACTAATTTGGGCAAGGATCACTATGTCTCTTAGGAAGCCAGGTTGACCTAGTTGTATAGTGTAAAGGTCAACATTAGAATGAGTCTAGGGCTTAGAACTTAGGTTTGAAGCTGCACCCAAGGACCATTCAAGCTCAGGATTTCAAGCTAAGTAAAGAGACAAAAATAGTCGAACGACGGTCGACTATCGTCGAGCTCAGGTCGACGATCGTCGAGCTCTGGTCAACTACTTATGTCCTCAGCCTTCTGCTTGTTGCTGGCTTCGGTCGACTATCGTCGAGCTTAGGCCGACGATCTCTGTTTGCTTCAGGTCGACATTTTCTGTTGAAGTCTACGTCGACGATCTCTGTCTTAATCAGATCGACTATTTCTGCCAGACCAAGAACTTAGATAGTCGATCTCAGATCGAAGTTTTCTGTCTACTGCTTATCTTCAATATCTCTGAGCTCAGGTCGACGATCTTCGAGCTCAGATCGACGTTTTCTGTCAGAATGATTTATTACTTCTCTGAGCTCTGGTCGACGATCGTGGAGCTCAGATCGACCTTTATTTTGAGAGATCGACGTTCTTAAGGATTCAAATGCTGCCAGTCTTTGGAATGTTTTTGAATTCTCTCAGCATTTAATTTCAAGAAGATTTGCCAGCCGTTTTCATTTATTCTGGAACAAGTTTCAAGGAATTATTCAGGAATGTTTCATTGGACTTTCCTCTAGAAGACAAATCATTTTATGGAAGGCATTTAATGTCTGATAATGGCTATCTTGGAAGAATTATATTCAGAGAATAGGATCGTCCTCTACAACACTACTCTCAGAGAGAATTAATCTAGAGTCAATAGACAATAGAATCAAGAGACACACTGACATAGAAGAACAAGAAGAATTAAGCTGTGAAAGATAACCATCCTCTGGCTTACACAAAAGTGATCAAAGCTTCATATCAAAGAACTCCATACACCTCATCTTTCAGCCTCTTTGCTGAATCAATTCTTTGCTGGAGATCTAAAGATCTGAAGACCTATCACCCTAGAGCAAAGCTTTCATTCCTGATTCATTCAACATCTCAGGGGGAGCTTTGACAACAAAAGATCCACTAGTCTTCTCTCATTTGATTTGAGAACAGAGAAGACAATCTCACCTCTTTACCTTTTTCTTTTTCCTGCTGTAAAGGGTTCTTGAACTCCCTTCAAAAGTTTTGTCTGGTTCTGAGAGCCTTGTCAAAACTCAGTGGTGGCAAGAAACCTATCAAAAAATCTAGTTTTGGTTTTTGAGCACCTTATCAAAAGCTCATTGGTGTCAGGACACCTGATCAACTCATCCTGAGTGGATTCCTATCAAGGGTGGTAGAAGAGTGGATGTACCTAGGTTTTTGGGGAACCACTATATTTTCTTGTGTCTTCTGGTTTGTTTGTGTGATTTGTCTGCTGTGTGCTGTGCTCTATACTTCTTGGTTTTTAACTTCTTACTAGCACTCTACACTATATCATAAATTGAATTTTATATGTGCTGTTTATTTCAACTGTGAAAAATTATTTTAAAATACTCTATTTACCCCCCCTCTAGAGTTGAGATAGATCTTACCCTCACTTTCAATTGGTATCAGAGCCAGGTTGGTTGCTCATACAGGCTAACACCTGAACCAAAAGATCCTTGATAAGATCAATCTCTTAAAAGGATTATTTTCTATACATCTATCTATTTATTTAAAGACATGGCACAGAACAAAGATTATGCAAGCACCAGACCACCAGTGTGCAACCTTTCCAAGTTTGCACTCTGGAAGGCAAGGATTAGATTATACATGAATTCTATTGATGAAGATATTTTCAATTCTGTCTTGACAGTTTGTCCAAGTCCACCAGAAAGCTCAAGCACAAATGCTGTTCCACCTCCCTCAAGAACAGATGCAGACATAAAGAAATGGAAAACTGCAAATGCTAAGGCCATGAACATCTTAGCTCAGACAATGTCTGATGAGATATTTCAGAAAGTAGCTGACTGCAACTCAGCCAAAGGAATTTGGGACAAGCTCTCTGAAATTGTCTTAGGGTCTGCTGATGAAAGGAAAGATAGAAGATCTCATCTGATAAGCCAATATGAGAACTTCAAAAAGGGAGAAGCTGAATCAGTGGCTGACATGTACAATAGACTAAGTCTAATTATCAATGAGTTAAAAACCCTGGACAAAGAAATCTCACTGACTGAGCTGAATGACAAAATCCTGATGTGCTTCCCCAGCACTTGGGATTCAAGAATCTGGCCAATCAAGGATGCCAGAAGTCTAAATGAGATTACCACTGAGGCTCTCCTGGGCAAGCTCAAATCCTATGAGCTGCTCATTAAAAATAGAGAAGAAGAACAAAAGGCTACTTCTCCAGCCACAAGGAAAGAAAAGACCATAGCCTTCAAAGCTGTAGAAGAGGAGCCTGAAGATAAAGCTACAGAAAATGATGAGCTCATAAGTCTACTGGCCAAAAGATTCTACAAAATGGCCAGAAAAGACTTCAGAAAGAGACCATACAAGGGTCATGATAAACCAAGGTATGATAAATCAAATAACAACAAAGAAATTATATGCTTTGGTTGCAGGAAACCAGGCCACATTGTGCCTGACTGTCCAGAAAACAAGAATAAGGACAAGAAGGAAAGAAGAGACAGAAGAAAAGAAAAGGATTACAAGAAGAACAGCTCAGACAAAGCCTCCTCCAGCAAGAACAAACATACAAGGAAGGGCTTTGTTGCTGAGACATGGAGTGAGACTGAAGAGGAATCTGAAGCCTCATCCAGTTCCAGTGATGATGAGGATGATGAAGATGAAAAAGAATTCTGCATGATGGCCATCAATGCCTCACAGTAAAACTCTGATGGAGAATCAGATTCAGATTCAGAAAATCAACCAGAGGAAGATCAGGTAATTAGCTCTTTTGATTTTAATTCTGAGGACTTCAAAAACGAATTTAAGACATTGTGCTTGGATTTATTAAGATCTGAAAAGGAGATAATCTCTCTCAGAAATAAATTATCTGAATACAGTGTCCTAAGCTCAAATAACCTCAAACTCTCTGAGGAGTTAGAATACTGTAGGGAGGAGATAGCTTCACTGAAAAGTGAACTGTCAAGAGCTAAAGAGTTTGAAGAATCCCTAAATGGGAGAAGTATCAGACTGATGGACATTACAAGCACAGTGAACTCTAGATTCAACAGTACACTGGGCTTGGGTGCCTCATCAAGCCAACCTATAATATTATCAACTCCAATCAAATTTGTCTCTGACAAAGGAAAGGGAGTAATAGAGGTAGCTAGGAAGAATGCAGATCTGTCAGAGAAAAATCCAGTTCAACAGATTGCGTCGAGCAGAGCTCGACGATCGTCGAACAGAGCTCGACGATCTAAGCACAGATCGTCGACCTCAGATCGACGATATCCAAACTCTGAACTTCGCCATAATCGATCTTCGAACAGAGATCGACGATCTGACCCACGATCGTCGACCTCAGCTCGACGATGGTCGAACAGAGATCAGGTCTGTGAACATTCTTTCAATGACACATCTAGATTCAATCCTAGAAGTCCCACATCCCAAGACTTTAACCCCTATATTGAATGGATAGTACCTCCTAGGAGATATCATCCTGAAGGTTATAAGGATCAACCTGGGATGTCTTTTGTTTCAGAATTTAAGGGATATCAACCTAGGCCCAAGGTTAACTGGGTCAAAAACAAATAAGCTATTTATGTGCAGGTGAAGACCTATCCAGTATCTAACCAACAATGGTATCTGGATAGTGGGTGCTCAAAGCACATGACAGGGAACAAGGAGAACCTATCATCCTTCATAACCAAACTTGGACCCAAGGTGATTTTTGGTGATTCAAATTTTGGTCAAACCAAAGGATATGGTGTTGCTCAGATAGGCTCAGTCACTTTTAAGAAGGTGGCATATGTGGAAGGGCTGAAGCACAATCTGATAAGTATCAGTCAACTATGTGATGAAGGATATAAGGTGACCTTCAACAAATCCCTGTGTAAGATCAAGTCAGAAAATAACACAACTGTGTTAACAGGTAAAAGGACAGGTAACATTTACTTAGTAGATTTTCTTTCTTCTAAAGTAGATATCTGTTTATTCAATTCCTTTTCAAAACCTAATATCTTATGGCATAAGAGACTAGGGCATATTAACCTTAGAACCATTGCTAGGCTATCCAAAGACAACCTTGTTAGAGGACTACCTTCTGGTCCCTACAAGAAGGAAGGACTTTGCAAGGCTTATCAATTAGGCAAGCAAACTAAAAGTAGTTTTAAATCAATTAACAAGAGTGATTCACCTAGGATTCTATACCTGTTGCACATGGATCTTTTTGGACCCATATCAGTGCAAAGCCTAGGAGGGAAATCCTATACTTTAGTGGTTGTAGATGACTTCTCAAGATTCACTTGGGTATTCTTTCTGAGGAAGAAGTCTGATAACTTCAAGTGTTTGACAGACTTTCTCAAATGCATTCAGATTGAGTTCAACACTCACATTGCCCTGATCAGAAGTGATCACGGGACAGAGTTTGATTCTCTTCTCATGCAAGAGTTCTGTCAGAGTGAAGGGATCAGGCACACTTTCTCAGCTCCTAGAACTCCTCAACAAAATGGGGTAGCTGAAAGGAAAAATAGAACACTCATTGAATCTGCAACTACATTATTAGCAGATGCTCACCTACCTCTATCCTTTTGGGCTGAGGCAGTGAACACCTCCAACTATGTGTTGAACAGAAGCCTGATACACAAACTGAAGGGCAAGACTCCCTATGAATTGCTCAAAGGGAAGAAACCTAAAATAGGCTATTTTAAAGTTTTTGGTTGCACTTGTTTTTTTCATAATAATGACAAGAAATATCTAGCAAAATTTCAAGCTAAAGCTGATGAAGGAGTGTTTCTGGGATACTCCATGATCAGCAAGGCCTATAGGGTTTATAATAAATCTTCATGTAAAATTGAAGAATCTGTTCATATTATTTTTGATGAAGCTAACATGTCTTTCAAGGAGAAGAATGCTTCTACCATAGAACCTTTGCAGGTACATTCTCTAGCTGAAGACTTGAACAAATTGCAAGTTGCTGAAAAGAATGAGAGCAGTGATGATGAAGAAGAAGTTCAACATCTTGAAGAAAATCATCCTGAAGAGCCAGTTGCTGTCCCACTAGAGGAGATAACAACACAGGCTGGTGAACAATCAACACTCCCTGTTGATTTAGTAATAACAAGAGATCATCCAATCACCCAAGTAATTGGAGAGATCTCAGCTGGTGTGCAAACTAGAAATCAGGTCAACCAGAACCTGATGCACACTTGCTTCCTATCTCAAATTGAGCCTCAATCCATTCAAGATGCAGAGCAAGATCCACATTGGATCATTGCAATGCAAGAGGAGTTGCATCAATTTGAAAGGAACAAGGTTTGGGAACTAGTGCCTAAGCCAAAGGATCATCCCATTGTTGGAACAAAGTGGGTATTCAGGAATAAGCTGGATGATCAAGGAGTTATAGTCAGAAACAAGGCAAGGCTAGTTGCTCAAGGGTACTCTCAACAAGAAGGAATAGACTATGATCAGACCTTTGCACCAGTTGCAAGGTTAGAAGCCATCAAAATATTCCTAGCCTATGCTGCTCACAAAGGTTTCAAAGTGTACCAAATGGATGTAAAGAGTGCATTTCTCAATGGGGACATCAAAGAGGAAGTCTATGTTAGACAACCTCCAGGTTTTATCTCTCTAACTCACCCTGATTATGTTTACAAATTGCATAAAGCATTATATGGTCTCAAGCAAGCTCCTAGAGCATGGTATGAGACCCTAGTATGCTTTCTTCTGGAAAATGATTTTGTTAGGGGGAGAGTAGACCAAACTCTTTTTATTAGAACCCATAAGTCCCATACCCTACTAGTGCAAATTTATGTAGATGACATTATTTTTGGTTCTACTGATTCAAAATTGTGCAAAAAGTTTTCCAAGCTTATGCATTCTAAATTTGAAATGAGTAGCATGGGTGAGATATCCTTCTTCTTAGGACTGCAAGTCAAGCAACATGCTGAAGGCATATTTATTTCTCAAACCAAGTATGCAAAAGAATTGGTTAAGAAATTTGGTATGTCTGATGCATCATGTATGAAAACACCCATGCCCTCAAATGCTGTAATAGATGCTGATGAACATGGAAAACCTATTGATCAGACAACATATAGAGCAATAATTGGCTCTTTATTGTACCTTACAGCTAGTAGGCCTGATATAATGTTTGCTATATGTCTTTGTGCTAGATTCCAAGTTAGCCCTAGAGAGTCACACTTAATCTTAGTTAAGAGGATTCTTAGGTATGTGAAAAGTTGTCCAAATCTAGGTCTCTGGTATCCAAAAGATTCAGCATTTGACTTAACTGGATTTTCAGATGCTGATTATGCTGGATGCAGAATAGACAGGAAAAGCACCAGTGGAACATGTCAGTTCCTTGGTGACAGACTTGTCTCCTGGTTTTGTAAGAATCAAACATCTGTGTCAACCTCAACTGCTGAAGCTGAGTATATGGCTGTAGGCAGTTGCTGTTCACAAATATTGTGGATACAGAATCAGCTCTTAGACTATGGCTACAACTTAGAGAAGTCTAAAATTTTCTGTGATAATACTAGTGCTATCTCTATAGCACAAAATCCAGTCCTCCATAGTAGGACAAAACACATAGAAATTAGGCATCACTTTCTAAGAGATAATGTAGAGAAAAATAAAATTGAACTTCAATATATTCCTACTGATTTGCAAAGGGGAGATATTTTCACCAAACCCTTGGATGAAAAGAAACACAGTTTCTTCCTAAATCAGTTAGGCATGTTAGATGGAGGAAGCCTAAATTAAATTACAAGATTTTGAAAAGATAAAACAGACCAAGACTAGGCTTAAAAATCAATTCTTTTTGTGTCTGTAGAATAAGTTCTATCTATGAACTGAGCTCGACGTTTTCCCAGAAAACGTCGAACGGAGCTCGACGTTTTCCCATAAATCGTCGACCGGAGATCGACGGTTCTTGAGGCGTCGATCTGAGTTCAGCGCCGCCGTTAGATCTAGGCTTTCCTTCTGTCTGCTCCTTGGTCGTCGAGCGGAGCTCGACGCTCTTAATAACGTCGAACGGAGTTCGACGCTATTGGCGTCTCTTCAAATTCCCTCTGTAGCCCAAATCGTCGAGCTGAGATCGACGTACTGTCGAACTGAGCACTACGATTTTCCTTTTTCGCGTCGAACCCTAATATAAAATCATTTTTCGGCCGCCGCTCGTCGTTTACGCCTTCATACTCTTTGCAAATTCTCTTTCCCTCCAAAACCTTCTACACTTGGTCGCGTTTGTTCAATCCTTGCAGGTACAGATGGCTTCAACTGTTGCCGCCCTTTTGAAGATGAAATTTGATACCAGTTTTGATATTGATATAAGCTCGTTTGATGGAAGCGATCAACGCTTCAAGGACATTCTCAGTTTGTTCAGAGATCAGCAGCTGTTGGAAATAATGTCTACCAGAATGAAAATTGCTTCAGATGAAATAAAAGAATGGTGCTATTCTGCGACAGATGAGAATGAGAATTCTGTCATCGGCTTCATAAAAGGGACCCAGGTACAACTGTCCCCGGCTCTCTTAACTGAAGTGTTTCATCTCAGTACTGGAGAAGACTCTATCGAACTATCTGGAGAAGAATATGATTCCATGCTTGATCGGATGGGTCATAATGCTGTGAATCCTAATAAACTGCTGAAGAAGAATCTGTCATTGGAATTTCAGTTTTTGGCTGATATAGTTGGGAAAGTGCTGCTGGCCAAGCACTCTGCCCATGATACAATTTCAAGATATCAGTTTTGTCTGATGGGAGCTCTGCTGGATAAGAAACATCTGAACTGGGGATCAATTTTCTTCAATCTGATTAAGAAAAAGCTGAATAAGACTGCTGTCAGCTTTGGGAGAATTCTAGGGGTCTATCTGCATTTCAGATGCCCTGAGTTGCTGACCTCTTCTGGGATGTTCATCAATGCATCCAAGAGGCTCTCTTGTGCCCTTTTTGGCAAATGGGACAGGCAGATCATTAATCCCTCCAGAGCTGCTGCATCGACTCCTACTTCAGGCACAAGGACTGTCTTAGTCACTCCACCCCTGGTCTCTGCACTAGCAGAAGGGTTGCCTGCTCCTCTTTCTCCTTCAGCTGTCTCTACCCCAGCCATCTCATCCTCACCTCCAATCTCTACCATAGCCATATCTTCCCCAATTACCATTTCTTCACCAGTTTCATCCCCTCCAGCATCTACCTCTGAGGTATTCCTTCCTCTCTTCTCTTATCCATCCTTTTCCACTCCATCATATTCTCTTTTAGATGAATCCTTTATGGATGATTCTCATCCTTCCTCTCCTCCTGAGCCTCCCTCTACCTCCTCATTCCAACAACTGATGGAAGACATTTTCTCTCAACCTATCTTCACTCCTTCTCTTACCCCTTCTATCTCCACCTCACCTCATTCTATCCCCTCCTTTCCTATATCAGAACCATCCATTCCCTTACCTCCTATCTCCTCTTTCCCCATGCCATCAGCTCCAGCCAACATCCTTTCATCAACCTTCTCTCCTACCTCTGCTCAAGCCCCTCTTGAGCATGTAGATCTATCTGCCCTGGCTGACAGGTTATATGAGCTGTTAGCTCCAAAGCTAACCTCATTACTGGAGACCACTCTGGCTCCACTCCTGACTCATGTCAAGGAGCTGTCTTCCAAGCTATCTTCTTTCATTTCCTCTCAGGCAACTTCATCTTCTGGGTGCCTTGATTCACTTATCTCTGAACCAAGGCAGGGGGAGATGCTATATGAAGTAGTTTTTGCAATGAACCTCCAGAGCCTGCTCTCCAAGTTTAATGCTGGATATTTCAGATTCCTGCCAGTTCCTCATTCTGAAGATCTGTCTAAGGCCATTGTGCCAATTTCTGTGTGTAATCCCAGCTAAATTGAAGCATATATAAATTCTTGGAAGGCTGTGGATGCTGTTATGTCCATCTCTGATAATGCTACTAAGGCCATTGTGCCTCTTGTTGATGATGCTGCCACTGCTGTTGTAAATTTTTCTGCTGATATGGCTGTTGATTCTGATGTGCCTGTTGATACTTCTACTGCTGATTCTGTTTGCTCTGCTGCTGCTCCCTCTCCTCCTGCTCCTACTGTTTCTGCAAAGCTCAAAGCTCAAGAAGAGTATATCAGAAGAATTGATGATCTGTATGATCAACCTCAGAGTTCTGAGAGTGATCAGTACAGGACAGATTCTGATGATTCTGCTAGCACTATTGCCAAGAAAAGGAAAGCTAGAAGCAAAGCAATGATGTCTGTTTCCCCAGCTCAAGCAAAGGACTCCAATGATATTCCCTACTATATTTTACATGACTGCCCCTTATCTGAGCCTTGGATGCAGTACTCCAAGAACCAATTAAAGGCTATGAAGAAAAAGAGGAAGCTAGACAAGTATGAAAAAGGATCTTCTCAATATCAGCCTCCTCCTCCTCCTCCTCTAGATTCTGGATCAGGCTCAGCCCCTCAAGCTCCAGTTTCCAGACACAGTTCTTCCCAGTCCTATCAGAGATCCTATCAAAGGGGACATCATAAAAGGGGATATCAATCCAGAAGAGATCAATATAGAGGAAATCAGAGTGGTCAAAGATCTTATCAAAGGGAAGGATAAGGCCACTCTGACTCTTCTTCAGGTCCTTTCCCTTACAGGCTGAAAGACTCAATTGTTTCCAGGACCCCTCCTGCTCCTGAATCTCTCAACAGGTATGAACCTCCTGTTCCTTTTGAGGATCCTGAGAACAATCCTTTATCTTGGACAGCAAGAATGAAAGAACTAGCTGCTCTTGATCAATTAAAGAAAGCCAGAAAGCAAGGCATGGACATCTCAAATACAACAACTTTGTCAGATCAAAGGAAGAAAGAATTGGAAAGATATGCTTCTAGAAAGTTTTTTTAATCCAGAAGACTATATGAAGCTGCACCCAGAGGCTGTAGTTCCAAGGCCAAGATCTCAAACTTCTCTAGGTGCAGAGGACGACAGAAGATCAAAGAAAGAAAGTCAGAATCCTAACAGAGAAATCTTGTTTAAAAAGGGAACTGAAAAGAAGTGATCTGTGTAAGCTGAACATCATTCTCCCTTGGATATTTGCTGTCTTTTTATCTGTGATCTGCATTGCTGCTATATATCTCCTCTGCAGTATTGATTTAGCTTTTGTGTTGATGTATGCTTATTTATTTCCTATTTCTGTCTGTAAATAGTAATCCTAACCCAAATAGGGGGAGATTGTTGGAACACCCTATTACTAATTTGGGCAAGGATCACTATGTCTCTTAGGAAGCCAGGTTGACCTAGTTGTATAGTGTAAAGGTCAACATTAGAATGAGTCTAGGGCTTAGAACTTAGGTTTGAAGCTGCACCCAAGGACCATTCAAGCTCAGGATTTCAAGCCAAGTAAAGAGACAAAAATAGTCGAACGACGGTCGACTATCGTCGAGCTCAGGTCGACGATCGTCGAGCTCTGGTCGACTACTTATGTCCTCAGCCTTCTGCTTGTTGCTGGCTTCGGTCGACTATCGTCGAGCTTAGGTCGACGATCTCTGTTTGCTTCAGGTCGACGTTTTCTGTTGAAGTCTAGGTCGACGATCTCTGTCTTAATCAGATCGACTATTTCTGCCAGACCAAGAACTTAGATAGTCGATCTCAGATCGAAGTTTTCTGTCTACTGCTTATCTTCAATATCTCTGAGCTCAGGTCGATGATCTTCGAGCTCAGATCGACGTTTTCTGTCAGAATGATTTATTACTTCTCTGAGCTCTGGTCGACGATCGTGGAGCTCAGATCGACGTTTATTATGAGAGATCGACGTTCTTAAGGATTCAAATGCTGCCAGTCTTTGGAATGTTTTTGAATTCTCTCAGCATTTAATTTCAAGAAGATTTGCCAGCCGTTTTCATTTATTCTGGAACAAGTTTCAAGGAATTATTCAGGAATGTTTCATTGGACTTTCCTCTAGAAGACAAATCATTTTATGGAAGACATTTAATGTCCGATAACGGCTATCTTGGAATAATTATATTTATAGAATAGGATCGTCCTCTACAACACTACTCTCAGAGAGAATTAATCTAGAGTCAATAGACAATAGAATCAAGAGACACACTGACATAGAAGAACAAGAAGAATTAAGCTGTGAAAGATAACCATCCTCTGGCTTACACAAAAGTGATCAAAGCTTCATATCAAAGAACTCCAGACACCTCATCTTTCAGCCTCTTTGCTGAATCAATTCTTTGCTGGAGATCTAAAGATCTGAAGACCTATCACCCTAGAGCAAAGCTTTCATTCCTGATTCATTCAACATCTCAGGGGGAGCTTTGACAACAAAAGATCCACTAGTCTTCTCTCATTTGATTTGAGAACAGAGAAGACAATCTCACCTCTTTACCTTTTTCTTTTTCCTGCTGTAAAGGGTTCTTGAACTCCCTTCAAAAGTTTTGTCTGGTTCTGAGAGCCTTGTCAAAACTCAGTGGTGGCAAGACACCTTATCAAAAAATCTAGTTTTGGTTTTTGAGCACCTTATCAAAAGCTCATTGGTGTCAGGACACCTGATCAACTCATCCTGAGTGGATTCCTATCAAGGGTGGTAGAAGAGTGGATGTACCCAGGTTTTTGGGGAACCACTATATTTCCTTGTGTCTTCTGGTTTGTTTGTGTGATTTGTCTGCTGTGTGCTGTGCTCTTTACTTCTTGGTTTTTAACTTCTTACTAGCACTCTACACTATATCATAAATTGAATTTTATATGTGTTGTTTATTTCAACTGTGAAAAATTATTTTAAAATACTCTATTCACCCCCCCTCTAGAGTTGAGATAGATCTTACCCTCACTTTCAAATTGCATTATTATTGACTGCTTTCCATGCAGTAAGAATAATTTATCTAGATTTTGGACTCCATTGTTAAAAATCTTGCCTAGCTTCTGCTTGTTCCCTGAACCTTTTATTTGATAGTTGAGCTTCCTTTTCTTTTAACATAACAGAATCCGTCATTTAAAGCTCCTCACATACTATATTCTTAATTTTACCTATAGGACTATACATAGATTGGACAGCAGTTTGGATGTCCTCAAAGTGAGCTGGTCTGTACGTGGATTGGACAGGATTTTGAATGGCCTCAAAATGAGCTGGTTGGCATCCAGACTCAGCATTTTAGTCTCCATCATACCATAGGGGAGGATGTCCAAGAGTTTCTCTAATGCTCTTTGAAATCCTAGTAGCATGCTCAGAGCTAGCCTTTATCATTTCCCTCTCCCCCTTTATGACTTCTCTTTCCATATGATCCCTCAGATTTTTTTTGTGAAATCTTACTTGACCATATAGATAATGGATTCCTGAAATTAAAGAATTCTTGACTTTCAGTAAATGGTCATCCAAATCCTTGTAAGAAGCCTTGATATCCTTAATCAATGAGGCTGAATGAGTTTTCAGTTGAGTTTCCATGTCCTTTGTGGCAGAAGTTATCTTGATTTCTAGATCAGTAGTTTGTTTCTTTATTTCTGCCAAAGTAATATCATGCATAATTATCATATTCTTATTCATTCTTGTTTGATTTTCCATGAAATAGCCTTATTTTATAGATATGTCATTTTCCACCTTCTGTGATTCTTATTGTTGTTTAGCAATGTAAACCACAATATTTAATCCCCTTTCAAAGAAATTTGTCATAGCTTTTTTTAGTAGATTTAATTCAAATCTTATAGATTTAATGTCCTAAGCCTGCTGAAACTGCAACTCCTTGTTGCTTTCATCTACAAACTTCTCAAGTTGAGTTCTTTGTTGATCTAACATAATTTGTAGTTGAACTATAATTGAACTTAAATCTACAGCAGGAGCAGGAGTTGTGCCAGATTGAATAGTTTTCTTGTAGCTTTTGCTCTTCTTTTTGAGTTCAATTATTTTTCTCTTCTTTAGCTGAGAGGCTTCTTCCTCTTCTGATTCTGATGAACTGACCACCTTAATAGATGCTGGCTCTTTAGCTGTCTCAGTAGTTTGGGGCTGATCTTTAAACTCCCCCTCAACCATAACACCTTCTTCATTGATGTTTTCCAAGTGAGTCTCTTCTTGTAAAACTTCAGTATCAGGAGCATGGTTCTCTGGAGAGGAAGTTAACTCGCCCTGGACATCTAAATCAGGATTCATAATAATTGCCTCTTTAGTGGCCTTGGAGAATATATCTTCAATTTTTTTTCAGGCATTTCTGTTTCAAGAACCTTTGTTTGATCACCTGCTTCCCCTCAAATGTATCCCTACCTGGGATTGTCTCCCCTGCACCTGATCACCTATTCCATATGAGGGCCTTGGAGATTTCTCATCCATTGTTGAAAGAATTTTTTTCAAGAGCCTAAACACCTAGAGGGGGGGGGGAATAGGTTCTAATCTTTTTGAGTCTTTTTGATTTTAAGGCAAACAGATATTTGTAACTTCTTTTAGCACAGATTAATTCTATCTACAAAAATTAAAAACAACACATCAGACACCAGATCTATAGTGGTTCCCCAAGATATGGGTACATCCACTTTCCCCCTTCGACTATCCAGCAGATAACTGGATTCAGCCTAACTTCCTTCCACTGGCTCGGATCCGCAGATCTTACAAACTCAGAACCCCAAAATGGTTCCTATACCTCAGACTTTACACAAGTCCTACCTCAGATTCTTCCCTGAATCCTACCTCAGGCCGCAGCCCTACCTTAGCCTTTATAATTAGGCTTACAACTCAGACTTTCCACAAGTCCTACCTCAGGCACACAGCCCTGCCTCAGACTTTATAATTTTAGGCTTATAATCTCAGATCTAACAATAGATCCTACAAGAATTTGTGATTAATAAGTATCAAAAAACTTCACCAGCTAGATTTCTCTATTGATGTTGTCTTCTTGATCAGTTCTTGTATAGACTGATCCTTCTGATCAAACCGAACTTAGCTTTTCAAAGCTTCTTGATTAGGACAAATAAGGTGGATCTTTTCTTGAAGTTGAAGTTGATCTTCAGTCAGCTTCTTCCTTAGATTCAGATTGAACTTTGAATCTTTCTTGCAGACAGCCCTTGATCTGTCAGAATTCTTCTTATTGATGTCTCACATTGTCGTCTCTTTTTTTGTCGTTCCCGATCTGTCTCTTATATAGAGCTTGCTTCATGGTTACCGGCTGATCCAGTTCATAACAGACTTCTGACAGTTCTGGCAGTGGTGTCGGACTGGTTAGTTATGACAGCTGTCAAGTCACTAATCACGTCACCAGGTTCTATAATGTCTTTTCAACTAAGCATACAACACTCAGAAGACTGCTTCACATGTGTCGACACATATAGTCTAAGTGTCGACACAAGTCTTCAAGGTGTCCACACAAATACTCCATGTGTCGACACAGTCATACTTATGCTTCTCGACACTACTTTTATTTGTAAGTGTCGACACAAGTCCTGTGTGTCGACACAACAGCTTCTTGTCTCGACATTTCTGTTGCATATAGATGGTGTTGAGTGTTTGTCAAATGGCGTTGAGTGTGTGTCTACACAAGTCCTGTGTGTCGACATAATTACTTCTGAACTCGACACAACCTCTATAGAGTTGGTGTGTCAACGCAAGTCCCGTGTGTCGACACAATTGCTTCAGGTGTCGACATAGCTCCTGAGTGTTGACTCATCTTCTGATTTAAGTGTCGACACAATTCTGTTTTAAGTTGTCGACACAATTTTGGATGTCGACACAGCTGCTTCTTTAGGTGTTGACATAGCTTTGAGTGTCTACACAGCTTCTTTATAAGTGTCGACACAAATTCTGGGTATCGACACAACTTCCCTGAGTGTCGATACAATTTGCCTGTGTCTCGACACAGCTTGCCTGAGTGTCGACACAAGTTTCCTGAGTGTCGACACAGTTTCTTCACAAGTGTCGACACTTGTACTTAGAAAATTTTCCTTCAAATTTTTAAACCTGCACAATGAAACTCAAACTTCTATCAAATACACATTGATGCATATCATTGACTAAGCTGTGGCTTCTCCAAATCTAGTACACATTTTCCAATGTATCCAACAATCTCCCCCTATTTGGAGAAGTCATAACCCTTAGTCAAAGATATACATCTCTTAAGTTAAAACAAAATTATAATAGAAGTAAAAACATTTCAGAGCAGGTTATTACATATTCATTATAAACAACAGACACTTAATACTGAAACAGATTTCATTAATCAGTAAAATTATGGTTTACAAGAATTTCTTATAGAACAAAAGGAAAAATAATACATTGTTCTATTACAAGAACCTAACAATCCTATTACTGACTAGATTCCTTAATAACTATTCCTTTGTCAAACTTGATTTTAGCCTGCACAGAAGGTTCAGCATCTTCAGCTGGCTTTTTCCCTTTGAGAGCTTTCTTCTTCAATGCTTCAGCCTTGAACTTCTATCTTTCAAAATAGTGGAAAGGTTTAGGGAAGTACTTGCTTGGCTCTTGAGCATTAGCAGGTAGATTCCCAGCCTTAGCACTTCTTCTATACTGTAGAATTGCTTCTTGTCCAGCTTGATATTTATTCCACTCTTGCTCAGAATACCACTTACCCCTGTCATGAGTTTTATCCTTAACAGCTTTCCAGGCAGTAAGTATGATATTTCTAGAAGTTGGGCTCCACTGCTCAAAATCTGGCTTCAGCTCAGCCTGCTCTCTAAATCTCTTCTTGGAAAGTTGAGCTTCCTTCTGAGCTTCTAATGCAGCTTCTAACATTTCAACCTTTTCCAGAATTACATTTTGTACCTCTGGTGGAGGACTATACATTTTCAGCACTTCTTCTTTAACAATCTCAAAATCAGCTGGGGGTAGATCACCTGAGCAACTTCAGGCTGATATCCTTCAAAATATTCAGGTTGAATCCCAGACTCAGCTACATTAGCATCATCACAAAGAGGAGGATATCCAAGAGTAGCTCTGATGCTATTGGTAGTCCATTTAGCATGGTTAGAGCTGGCTTTGACTAGTAATCTCTCCCCCTTTATGACTTCTCTTGCAACATGATCTCTTATGTCTTCTTTCTGGAATATGACTTGATCAGCTATATATTTAGTTCCTTCTTTAAAATAAGCTCTAAATTTTGTCAGGAAAGTTTTAATTTTCTCTTGAGATCCTTGAAATGTGGCTTTGATAACAGATATATCTTCATGTATTTGCTTGGAGATTTCAGCCTTCAGAGTAGTGCTAGAATTAGTGAGCTTTGTCAATATTTCATGATGTGAATCCTTGAGATTTTCATTCATCCGTATCTGATTCTCCAGTATATATCCCTGCTTTACTTCAATTTCATCCAATTTAGCTTGTATATCTTGCTGTTGCTTGGCCAGGAACACCACAAAATTACCTCCTTTATGGAAGCAATCTGTCATCTCCTTCTTATGTTGATTCACTTCAAATCTAATGGATTTGATGTCCTGGGCCAACTGAAACTATAACTCCTTATGAGTTTCATCCACATATTTTTCTATAGTCTGTCTTTGATTATCCAGTTTTATTTGCATCTAGACCAGTAAAGAACTGAAGTCCATGCTTGAAGTAGATGGTGCAGTTCCCAATTGTAAAGCTTTCTTATATCCAGAACTTTTCTTCTTTAACACAGTCAGCTTTCTTTTCTTAGCCAATGTGGCTTCTTTATCTTCAGAAGATTCAAATGTACTTTGAATATCAACAGTTTCCTTTTCAGCTGGGGTATCCTTGGATAACTCCCCCTCAGTCCTATCAGTAAGAGGATCAGAAAACAATTCTTCCATTATAAATTCCTGCTGTATCTGTTCATAAGGAATAAGATTAGTTTTTTTTTAAAAAAAAAACCTCTTGAAAGACCTCTTTTGTTGTGTAAACAAAAGTGTCCCTTTGAACAATATTTGAGGAGAATACTATAATACATCACTAGTCTGTGGAGAAGATACTTACTGGCTCATTTTGAGCATCATTCTTATCAGTTACTTCAGTTGTAGTGTTTATTTCAGATACAACATCCATTATTGTGTCTGCAGCAAAGTCACTATCAAGGACAACAACATCAATACCTCCCCCTTGGGCAGGCAACTCAGTTTCTTTTTCTAGGTTTTCTCCCTATGGAGTAGAGTCAATTTGTTGCTCTTAGGGCTCACAGTCCTTTGCTTGAGCATGAACATCTTGTTATTGCTGGTCTTCATCAGAACTGAAGACCACTTCCTCCTTAGAATCATTAGAGGAGTCAGCCTGGACAACCACCTTCTTTTTCTTCTTGTCTTTATTAGTTTGCTCCTTAGGAGCATGGAATTCCCGTGTTAGAACTCTGTCCCATCTTGACAGTATCCTTACAACCATTTTTCTCATATGTTTTATCTTAGATCCATTTGCTTATTTCAAAACATCTGGAATTACTGATGTTAAGCATAGGCTGAGGATCCTTCTCAGGTTAGGTTTCTTCATTCCTTCTTGTAGTTTATCAAACACTACTACTGCCCAGTCAGTGTTTATCTTGAATATGATTCTCACCATCAGATTGAACATGTGGGCAGAAATCCGATCATGTCCACCTGTCTTGCAGATAATCACATTGCCAACAACTTCAGATAGAAAATTTCCTTGGGAATTCATCTCTTTTCTGGTGATAGAGGATCCAATCTTGATATTGGGACTCAGCCTACACCAGCTTAAAGCTTCTGTAATCTGGGAAGGTGTTATTTCTTTTATATCCTTGATAAATGGAAGATGTAGTGATTTCCTGATAGTTTTCAATGTGAGTTTCACTTGGGTGTCTTGAACAGTCGCCTTGATTTTCTTGCCTTCTGAATCCACTGTAGCGGTTGAATAGAACTCTATGACTTCCTTCTTCCAAATTTTGGTCGGTTCTGAGACCAAAAATTCGAGTCCATTTTCATAAATTAGGGCAATAACTCCCTGAATTTCGTCAGAAGCAGTTGTGAAAACTTTGCGAACTAGTTCGTAACCTTCATTAACCTTGTCTTCTTGGTGTGGCGCCATAAATATAAGTACTAGAGGAGAAGAGAAGAGAAGGTCTATGTCGACAGAAGGTGTAGAGTCAAAAATTCTGATAGCGTAGTCGACCAGATTTTTGATTCACCTTTTTATAGTACTTGAGTCAGGGGCAGATCAAAAGTCGGGCCTAAGTAAAAAAATTAGTTTTTATGTCGACAAAAATGACCTAGGTCTTGACAAAACTTAAGTTAAGTCGACACAACTATGTGTCGACATACTAATGTCTTAGTCGACAAAACGTATTTTAACTTGACACATCTATGTGTCGACATACTTGAGTCTGTGTCGACATACTTGCGTCTGTGTCGACACTGACAACTTAAGTCTCGACAGAGTTGTGTCGACACCAACTTTTTGTGTCGACACAAATATCCTCACAACTTATAGTCTTGACAAAGTTGTGTCGACACCTATTCTCCTGTCGACACAGATACTGTTTCTGTGTCGACACATCCTTTTCTTATGTCAACACAATCATACTGAGTGTGTCGACAGAACTTGCTTATGTCGACACAAACTTTGTACTTAGAAAAATTTCAATATAAATTAGGTGCTTACTGATTCTACTCATAAAAACTTATGTTAACCTATTCTAGGTTCAACATACCTAATTTAATTTTGAAATTATTGAATTTAGTTTCATCCAGTAGTTTTGTAAAAATATAAGCTATTTGATTATCTGTTTTTACAAACTCTAGACTAATATTTTCCTTTTCAACATGTTCTCTGATAAAATGAAACTTTATTTCTATATGCTTGGTCCTACTGTGTGATACAAGATTCTTAGCAATAGAAATAACACTTGTAGAATCACAAAATAGTGGAATTCTACTTACCTGGATGTCATAATCTTCTAGTTGATGCTTTATCCACATTAATTGTGCACAACAGCTACCTGTAGCTATATATTCTGATTCAGCTGTTGATATAGCTACACTTATTTACTTCTTATTGCTCCATGACACCAGCCTCCCACCAAGGAACTGACAGGTTCCTGTGGTACTTTTTCTGTCTTCTTTGCATCAAGCAAAATCTGCATCTGAGAAACCTGTTAATAGAAAATTTCTATTCTTAGGGTACCAAAGGCCTAGATTAGGTGTGCCCTTAAGATATCTCAAAATTCTTTTAGCTGCAGTATAATGAGATTCCTTAGGGTATGCTTGATACCTAGCACAGACACATGTTGCATACCTGATGTCAGGTCTACTAGCAGTCAAGTATAGTAGAGAGCCAATTATTCCTCTATACAAAGACTCATCAACAGATTTCCCTGCTTCATCTTTACATATAGGCATACTTGTTCCCATTGGAGTTTTCATTGTAGAAGTTATGTCAAAACCATACTTCTTAATCAACTCCTTGGTGAACATAGACTGGGATATGGACAACCCACTCTCAGTCTGTCTAACTTGAAGTCCCAAGAAGAACTTCAGCTCACCTATACTGCTCATCTCAAACTTCCCTTGCATAAGTTTGGCAAACTTCCTACAAAGGCTGTTTTCAGTAGAACCAAAGATAATGTCATCCACATATATCTGGACTTGTATTATCTTGCCTTTTGATTCCCTATAGAATAGAGTTTTGTCTATCTTTCCTCTAGAGAATTTATTCTCAATGAGGAAGACAGACAAGGTTTCATACTAAGCCCTTGGAGCTTGTTTCAAACCATATAGAGCTTTCCTCAGCCTATGTACATAATCAGGAAAGTGAGAGTCTACAAAACCTGAGGGTTGTTCTACATAGATTTCTTCTTTTAAAACACCATTAAGAAATGCT
The DNA here is from genome assembly GCA_039513925.1 of Platanthera zijinensis. NCBI lineage: Eukaryota > Viridiplantae > Streptophyta > Magnoliopsida > Asparagales > Orchidaceae > Platanthera > Platanthera zijinensis. The sequence goes on from CM077080.1 coordinate 123,292,204, forward strand.
GATTTCACATCCATTTGATATACTTTGAACCCTTGATAGGCAACAAAGGCTAAGAACAGCCTTATTGCCTCCATCCTTGCCACTGGAGCAAATGTTTGATCAAAGTCAATACCTTCCTCTTGCCTGTAGCCTTTTGCTACAAGTCTATCCTTATTCTTAACTATAGTGCCATTCTCATCAAGCTTGCTCCTGTAGATCCACTTAGTTCCTATTATGTTGTGATCCTTAGGTTTTAGCACCAGTTCCCAGACCTTACACTTTTTGAACTGACTGATCTCTTCTTGCATTGCATCAATCCAGTTGGTGTCTTGCATGGCCTCTTCAATCTTCCTGGGTTTTATCTGAGATAGGAAGCTAGAACATAAAACTGTGTTCATGCTCCTGCTCCTTGTTAGAACACCCTGACTTACATCACCAATGATCTGGTGAGCTGGATGATCCTTCATGTGTCTCCTTGTTGGAAAAATTCTGTTAGCATTTTGGCTATCTCCAGTTTCCTCATCTTGTTGCTCCATATTTTCTTCTTCACCCAGAGGGACTTGATCTCCCCCTGGATAGCTGTCATCTTTATCCTCATCCAGTTTTGTAGGAATATCTTCATTGATGGTCAGCTTGTCCAGCTTATCTGTTAGACCTGTAGAACTAACTGAAGAACTAGACAATTCACTGTTAATAAATATTGACTCATCAAATACAACATGCACAGATTCTTCTACAACTTGAGTAGTCAAGTTGTAGATCCTGTATGCTCTACTATGGTTGCTGTACCCAACAAATATCCCTTCTAGGGATTTGGCAGCAAACTTAGTTTGGTAGTGTTTACCATTGACTAGTATAAAACACTTACTACCAAAGATTCTGAAATAAGATATGTTTGATTTTTTGCCTTTTAAAATCTTGTAGGGAGTCATCTTGTATTTCTTGTTGATGGAGGCCCTATTGAGCACATGACATGCAGTATTTACTGCCTCAGGCCAGAAGTATTTAGGGAGAGTAGTGTCATTCAGTAGAGTTCTAATGGCTTCAACTAGAGTCCTATTCTTTCTTTCAGCAACACCATTTTTCTTAGGAGTTCTAGGTGAAGAGAATTCCTGATGAATCCCAAGTTCTTCACAGAATTGTGTCATACATTCAGACTGAAATTCAGTTCCATGGTCACTTCTAATTTTGACCACTGAGCTGTTGTATTAGTTCTGAATTTGTCTGACAAAAGTCTGGAAAATAGTTGGGGTTTCAGATTTCTACCTAAAGAAGAAAACCCATGTAAATCTAGAATAATCATCCACAACAACAAGTGTGTATGCTTTCCTACCAAGACTATGGACTGGCATAGGACCAAACAAATCTATATGTATGAGATACAAACATCTCTTTGAATCTTTGATGTCAAGTGACTGAAAAGAGGACTTAGCCTTCTTGCCTTTTTGGCAAGCTGAGCACACACCCTCTTTTATGCACTGAACTTGAGGACCATTCCTCACTAATCCCATGCTGAACAGCAGTCCAATATACTTATAGTTCAGATGAGCTAGCCTCTTGTGCCATTTGACACATAGAGAAGCTTTCTCTCCTACAACCAAACAAATAGGTGAGTTGTTAGACTCACAATCTAGGTTAAGGCAATACACATTTCCTTTCCTAGTGTCAGTCAAAATGATCTCTTGATCACTTGACCTTTTTACTAGGCACTCTCCTTTGTGGAAAGAAATATCATAACCTAGATCACAAAGTTGACTTATGCTAATCAGGTTATGTTTTAAACCCTTTACATAAGCCACTTTAGTGATAGTAATTGAATCACAAGATATATTACCAAATCCTTTGATGATTCCCTTTTCTGATTCACCAAAGATAACTTTGGGTCCATTCTTTATGGGCACATAGTCCCTCAACATTCTCCTAGTTCCAGTCATATGTCTGGAACAACCACTATCCAAGTACCATATAGGGGTAAGGTCACTTGGATTTACCTGCAACAAATAATGAATCACTTACCCTTAGAACCGAACTTGCTAGTGGGTCCTAGGTCCTTGTTAGTTTGAAACCCTGTGACTGATCTAACTAGAATCCTACTTTTTGTTTTAACACTTAAGTTAAACCAACAATCCATGGCAAAGTGGCCCACCTTTCCACAACACCAACACTCAAACCTATTATGCCTCTTCTTAGGTACAAGTCTTCTTACTTTGTTGACAGTAGACTTATTAAGTGTTAGTGCTGGAACAGCATTCTTCAAGAACTCCTCTTGAATATGATGGGCATGCCAATAGATTGGTCTATTGACATTTGCACCTTTGCACATGAGATTTTCATGCTCATAGTGACCATGTGTAATGTCATGATCATACCTATTAGTAGGATTCACTACCATCTTAAAGAAAATAGGGGGATTAACTGTTTGAGGCTGAACTGGGACTTTACCTTTTCTTTGAGAATTGGTAGCCCTAGTTCTTCCCTTAAAGCTTAGACTTGTCTTTCCTTTTTGTGAAACAAAATTATCTATCAAAGATAAGACTGATTTTGGCTTGGAGAATTTTGCCACTAGCTCTCTCTCTTGCTGAAGTTTTCCCTCCAGTTTCTTGATATTATTCTCTTTGAATGATATTGTACCCATCTTAATAACTGTAATGTTTTTCAAATTGGCAACCTTATTCAGTTTTTGATCCAGCAGTTTTGCTGAATCTGCTGCAGCCAATTTGAGAGACTCAATCTCCTTGGCCTGCTCTTTAATAAAAAACTTGATCTTTTTTAGAGCATGCAACAGCCCACCATACTCATCAATGAGTTGGTGAACATCCCCCTCAGACTCAGATCCATCCACTTCTTTTGAAGAAGATGCTACCTATTCTGATCCTTTAAAGTAATCTGAGACTAGGGTTGAATTGTTTACCATTCTTGGTCCAGGCTAATCCTGGCACTTGTCTTCTTCAGATTGAGCCATCAACCCTTTACAATAATACTCTTCCACTCCATTTATTGAGTCCAGCATCTGTAGGAATTCTAGTTCCCTAGAATCCTCTTCTATTTAGAAGAGTCCAACATATGCTTCTGCCTCTTCTTCTTCAGATTCTGAAGATGAAGAGACTGTCCAACTCTTCTCCTTCTTAGCCACTAGAGACTTCTCTTTCTTTCCTTTGATTTGTTGATTCTTCTTATCCTTTGATTCCTTTCTTTTGTCAGGACAATCAGCTATGACATGCCCAGACCTATTGCAGCAATAACACACAATCTTAGAATTTGATTGTTTACCAGGTTTAGAAGCATACCTGTCCTCCTTAGGTGTTTTCTTCTTCCTGTAGTATTCATCCTTGGAATAGGATGCTGATGAAGGCCTGGTACTCCATTTCTTTTTCTTCATGAACCTTTGAAATTATCTAGTGAAGGCAGCAAAGTCTTCATCAGATGTGTGACTATCCTATGTACTTGTTTTAGGAACACCTTCTTCTGCTTCAGTACTCCTTCTAGTTGGAGAAGGAGATTTTCTCCTATTCTTCCTTGAGCCCTCAGCCTTGAAGGCTACTGAATTTTCTTTATGTTTAGATCTGCTGCCCTTCTCTTCCTCTTTCCTAGCAGTAAGCTACATTTCATATGAAAGCAGTTTCCAAAAAAAGTATAGGTGGTTGTGTGTCAGCCAGTTTGGCCACTTCTCTGATGACACATATCTTAGTGTCCCAATCCTTTGTTAGGGACCTAAGAAACTTGTCATTCAATTCATAAGTACTGAAGACTCTTCCATATGTCAAAAGTTCATTCACTATTCAGAAAAACTTTTTATAGCATTCAGCTATACTGTCAGTTTTATTCTACCTAAAGCTCTCATATTCCTGATTTAGCATAGACTTTCTGTCCTCTCTAACTTCTTATGTGCCTTCCATATAGAAAATCAATGTATCCCACATTTATTTGGAAGTTTACAGTGCACACGATTCTGGAATGTTACATAATCTATGACACTTACAATTATATTCTGAGCTCTTTTATCTAATAAAGTCAAGATGATTTTATCCTTAGTCATCTCTTAATAACTCTTTGGAGTTTTAATGTTTGAATCAAGAAATGAAACCTTCATTGGGATGAAGGGGCCTTCCTGTACTGTGATATAAATTCTTGAATTAGATGCTTCCATAAATAGCCTGACCCTTTCTTTCCAAATGCCAAAAGATTCTTTCCTACATATGGGTAATTTCATAGAACAAAACTCCTTTTGATTTTCACATGAACCCATTCTTGTTGTGTGTTATAGCCTTGGATAAATCCTCTAACTGTTAGGTGAAATTTTTAGGAACCTCCCTCTGATACCACTTGAAAGACTTTATTTCAAGAGACTAAACACCGAGAGGGGGGGGGGGAATAGGCTCTAATTTTTTTTTGAGTTTTTTTGATTTTAAGGCAAACAGATATTTGTAACATCTTTTAGCACAGATTAATTCTATCTACAGAAATTTAATACAACACAGCAGACACCAGATCTATAGTGGTTCCCCAAGATATGGGTACATCCACTTTCCCCCTTCGCCTATCTAGTAGATAACTGGATTCAGCCTAACTTCCTTCCACTGGCTCGGATCCGCAGATCTTACAAACTCAGAACCCCAAAATGGTTCCTACACATCAGACTTTACACAAGTCCTACCTTAGATTCTTCCCTAAATCCTACCTCAGGCCTCAACCCTACCTCAGCCTTTATAATTAGGCTTACAACTCAGACTTTCCACAAGTCCTACCTCAGACACACAGCCCTACCTCAGCCATTATAATTTTAGGCTTACAATCTCAGATCTGACAATAGATCCTACAAGAATTTGTGAGTAATAAGTATCAGAAAACTTCACCAGCTAGATTTCTCTGTTGATGTTGTCTTCTTTATTAGTTCTTGTATAGACTGATCCTTCTAATCCAACTGAACTTAGCTTTTCAAAGCTTCTTGATTAGGACAAATAAAGTGGATCTTTTCTTGAAGTTGAAGTTTACCTTCAGTCAGCTTCTTCCTTAGATTCAGATTGAACTCTGAATCTTTCTTACAGACAGCCCTTGATCTGTCAGAATTCTTCTTATTGATGCCTCACGTTGTTGTCTTTTTTTTGTCGTTCCTGATCTGTCTCTTATATAGAGCCTTCTTCATGGTTACCAGCTGATCCGGTTCATAATAGACTTCTGAAAGTTCTGGCAGTGGTGTCAGACAGGTTAGTTATGACAGTTGTCAAGTCACCAATCACTTCACCAGTTTTTATAATGTCTTTCCAACTCAGCATACTACACTGAGCAGACTGCTTCACATGCGTCGACATATATTGGCTAAGTGTCGACATAAGTCTTCAAGGTGTCGACACAAATACTCCAAGTGTCGACACAGTCATACTTCTGCTTCTTGACACTGCTTTTCTTTGTATGTGTCGACACAAGTCCTGTGTGTCGACATAGTAGCTTCTTGTCTCGATATTTCTATTACAGACAGATGGTGTTGAGTGTTTGTCAAATGGCATTGTAGTGTGTGTCGACACAAGTCCTGTGTGTCGACACAATTACTTCTTAACTCGACACAGCCTCATGAGAGTTGGTGTGTCGACACAAGTCCTGTGTGTCGACACAATTGCTTCAGATGTCGACATAGCTCCTGAGTGTCGACTCATCTTCTGATTTAAGTATCGACACAATTCTGTTTTAAGTTGTCGACACAGTTCTGGATGTCGACACAGCTGCTTCTTTAGGTGTCGACAAAGCTTTGAGTGTCTACACAGCTTCTTTATAAGTGTCGACACAAATTCTGGGTGTCGACACAACTTCCCTGAGTGTCTACACAATTCGCCTTTGTGTCGACACACCTTGCGTGAGTGTCGACACAAGTTTCCTGAGTGTCGACACAGTTTCTTCACAAGTGTCGACACTTATACTTAGAAAATTTTCCTTCAAATTTTTAAACCTGCACAATGAAACTCAAACTTCTATCAAATACACATTGATGCATATCTTGACTAAGTTGTGGCTTCTCCAAATCTAGTACACATTTTCCAATGTACCCAATAATTGTATCATATTGTTTTTTAGAGGTAGAACTATCATATTCTTCAGAGTTACTGGAAGAATCTTCTTCTACAACTACAACCTTCTTCTTTTTCTCCTTCTTCTTCTCAACTGCAGGTGTTTCTTTGGATAGGACTCTATCCTACCTTGCCAGTATCCTCATGTCCATTCTCCTCATGCGGTTTATCTTTTATCCAAGCTTAATATTGTCAGGAATGACTTGCACTAGGTAGAGACTAATAATTCTGCCCATGTTGGGCTTCTTAATACTCTTTGCTATTCTGTGAAAAATAATCTTGCTCCAGTTTGTGTTGATTTTGAATATAACTTTTGTCAGCAGTTCAAACATTGAAGCAAAAATTCTATCATGTTCTCCAGTCTTACACATCAACACCTTCCCAATTATTTCAGACAGGAATTTGCCTTGGGAATTCATACCCTTCCTGTTTAAGGTACTTTCAATCTTAGTGGTTGGATCCAATCCACACCACACCAATGCTTCAGCAGTCCTGGTGGTGTCTATTTCATCTTCCTGATCGATTCTTGGTATTTGAAAAGCCTTGACCAATTTCCTAGCTGTGATTTTCACTTTTGCTCCATTTACGTTTGACTTGATCTTTTCTGAGTTTGAATCTAATTTAGTATTTGAGAAGAACTCTGAAACTTCTCGTTTCCAGATGTTTGTCGGTTCTGAAAGTTGATATTTTATTCTAGCTTCAGTGATTAGGTCAATAACATTCCTAATTTCTTCTTGCGCAGAGGCAAATCCATTGCGCACAAGCTCATACCCTTCAAAGATATTGTCGTCGTTCTTGGGAGCCATTGGAGTTGACAGAAATTTATAAAGAGATGTGTCGGCTAAAGGAATTCTAGGTCTCGACACTCAGGGATCAAAAGTTTAAGAGATCAAGAAAGTGTAGTCGACTTCTACTCTCACACCTCTTTTATAGTTAAATCTATCCTGAAGTTGAAAGGGCGCGTTGTATTTTGACTTTTCTAAATTTTTGGGTAAATACCTAATGTCGATACAAGAAAATTTATCCATCGAGATGTGTCGACTCAAGTCGACACAAGGATTATGTCTCTCGACACATACCTTAGGGTCTCGACACCCTTATGTCTCGACACTTATTTTAGTGTCTCGACACTTTGCATTTATGCAGTGTCGACACACATTCTGGTGTCTTGACACATTATTATCTATAGTGTCGACACACTTTCTGGTGTATCGACACTTTCTCAACTATCTTAACACATTCTCTGGTGTCGTGACATAATTTTTGACTTAGTCATTGTTTTCTGAAATGTAGATTTTTGACATTTATGATGTCTTACCTTTTTATTTAGGATGTTAGACTTTGTTACTTAACTTATACAAGTTGAACAGAGATTTTTTAGGTACCAATGAAAATGGTTATTCTATGTTTAACATTCCTAGTTCAAACTTGAAGAAATTAAACTTGTTTTCTTCTAAGGGTTTTGTGAATATGTCAGCAATTTGATTTTCATTTGGAGTATAATGTAAACAGATATTGCCTTTTTGAACATGTTCTCTAAGAAAGTGATATCTGATTTCTATGTGTTTGGTTCTACTGTGTGAAACAGGATTATTAGTAATTGAGATTGTACTAGTAGAATCACAATACATAACATATTTACTTAGTTGTACATTGTAGTCCAGGAGTTGATGCTGAATCCATAGTAACTGTGCACAGCAGCTCCTTGCTAATATATACTCAAGCTCAGCTGTTGAAATAGCTATACTTATTTGCTTCTTACTCCTCCAATTGATGAGTCTTCTCCCCAAAAATTGACAAGTTCCTGATGTACTCTTTCTGTCCTGTTTACATCCTGTAAAATCTGTATCTGTATATCTAATTAGATCAAAATCACCATTCCTAAGATACCAAAGCCCAAGATTGGGTTTATCCTTTAGATATTTGAGTATTCTTTTAGCAGATATATAATGAGACTCTTTAGGGCATGCTTGGTACCTAGCACAGACACATGTTGAAAACATGATATCTAGTCTACTAGCTGTCAAGTAAAGGAGTGATCCAATGATTCCTCTATATAAGGATTCATCCACTGGTTTCCCAGATTCATCCTTGTGTAGTGATACTGAGGAACCCATTGGGGTTCTCATGGTAGAAGAATTTTTCATACCATATTTCTTAATAAACTCCATTGTGAACTTATACTGAGAGATGGATATACCATCTTCAGATTGTCTAAATTGGAATCCTAAGAAGAACTTTAGCTCACCCATGCTACTCATTTCAAACTTATCATGCATAAGCTTGGCCAATTTTATACATAGCAGCTCATTAGTAAAGCCAAAAATGATGTCATCTACATAAATCTGGACTAGAATGCTTTAACCTTTGATGTCCCTTAGGAATAGTGTCTTATCTATCTTCACCCTAGAGAACTTGTTCTCTATGAAAAAGGTAGATAGGGTCTCATACTAGGCTCTAGGTGCGTGTTTTAACCCATACAATGCTTTATGTAATCTGAAGACATGAGACCTAAGTTTAGGATTTACAAAACCTGGTGGCTGTATTATATAAAACTCTTCCTTCAATTTACTATTTAGGAATGCAGATTTAACATTCATCTGGTTTACTTTATATCCTTTGTAAGCTGCATGTGAAAAAAAAATCCAATGACTTCTAGCCTAGCAACAGGTGCAAAGGTTTGGTCAAAGTCTATTTCTTCCTCTTGTCTATACCACTTAGCCACAAGTCTTGCCTTGTTTTTAACTATTACTCCATTCTCATCTAATTTATTCCTATATATCCACTTAGTTCCTATGATATTGTGATTTATACGTCTAGGAACTAGACTCTAGACTTTACATCCCTTAAATTGATTAAGCTCTTCTTGCATTGCCATAATCTAGTTGGGGTCTGAATTTGATTCTTCATACTTCTTTGGTTCCATCTGAGAGAGAAAGCTAGAGAATAGTACCTCATTATGATGTCAACTCCTGATAAGATTTCTAAAAAGATGTTTGAACTAATGGCCAGAGTAATCCTTTCCAAAAGGACAGATTAGGGGAGGGTCCTATTTGACAGGATAGTAGAGTGTATTGGTGAACCCAACCTGGGCAGGATACTATCTCTGTTTCTACTTAGAAGTGTTCTAGGGATCCTGAACACCAGGTTAGGAACCAAAATCCATCATATAAGGAGCTTGGATGTGAAGATGCTGTACAGATGGGACAGAGTCCTACAACTCCATAGTTAGATAGCCTACACTAAGAATAAAAAGAAACAGGTTCCAATGCCAGAGAAAAGTACTAATAGTAGTTCATCTGAATAATTAGAGGAAGAGCCTCATGATCCCAAATTGACTGAATCCTCAAATGAAACCAGAAGGGATATGTGTGCCCAAGTGTCCATCTCCTCTGAACCTGCAATAAGGGCTCAGGTAAGAAGGACTTAGTCTGATGCTGAGGAGATGCCTTCAGCTGAGATAGCTGAACATGTTGCTGAGGTGATAGTAACTAGAATATCTGCTGTGATGGAGGGAGGCCTCCAAGTTACCAGCCTCTGCTGAATATACACCTGCACCAACAATTCCAGATCTTCAAGGTGGATATAACCCTCAGAGTGAGGTAGAGAAACTCCTAGAGCAAGTTATGCAAGATGCATTTGCTGAGGGGGAGAATCTCCAGGTTGTGGAAGAGCAATTCCAACTTACGCTAGAGGAACATCAACCTGTTGATGATGTGGAAAGAGCTGCTACTACAAATCTGCATGTCACTAAGGACATGACAGAAGTTGAGGGGGACATTCATCCTGAACTCCCAGCTCAAGGACAAGTTTTTATATGGATTCCTCTACATCAGAGAAAGACCAAAATGCTACTGAAATCCCTAAGAAAGCACAATCTTCTGAATACACAATGGCTGATTCTGATATAAGGGCATAAGTCAGGCTAGGGAAATAAACCTCTTGTGATGAAGGTACTTCAACAAGGATTGATCAGATGTCCCCAATCTTTCTGGCCCAGTTGAAGGGTTTACTGGATGAGCAGAGAAGGATTTTTGAGACCTTTGTTGATGACTCAACAAAGTCTCTCAAAAATTAGTTGTCAACTTGGATCAAATCTAAATGATTTGAGGTAAATTTGCTGAAGGCTGAGACAGTCAAGTTTTTCATAAGAGCAGCACATGCTGTAGACTACTCTCTAAAAAATTGGATGAGTTAGGAAACACTGCAAATACATTAATAGAAAATCAGAACATTAATGATGACAACATTATTGTTGTTCATAATCCAAACAAGGTATTGCTGAAAGCGCAAAAGACTACTATTTTTACCATGATGGATGCTTGCACATAGCTCTTTGATGATCACATGATGGATGTTAAGAACCAGGTTACTTTAGGATTAAACTATCTGGATTCTTAAAGAAACAAAGCCAGCACCTCCCAGACCAATATGGTTTGTGAAGAAGTCAAAAATGGGGAGAAGGAAATAATAAAATCAAACACTAAGAATGTTGTGTGGGTAATAAATGTCATAAAAGGATCTCTTGGGCTGGATCAAGTTCAATATGACACTATCCCTATGTTTCATAATCAATTTCAAGAGGCCCTAAATCTAGGGCAGATGGCTCAACATGTTGATCAATATCAGTATGATAAACTATATCAATTTGATCAAGGGAGAGATCAAACCTATGCTCAGTATATTGAAGAAGGTGCTCAGAGGGCTGAACAATCACAAGTTGCTGATATTCCTTCATTCATCCCTACTACTGAACATATCATGAGGTCAAAGGGAATGTCTGATGCTGAAGAGGAAAAGGACATCAGATTAAGCAAGAAAAGATATAGGGAAGAAATAGAGAAAAGAACTGATTTTTAATAGTGGAGTCCTCAATTCAGGACCATCATTTTTCTACATGGGATCAGATCATGTATAAGAAGACTGATAGAGCAAAGCTATACAACCCTATTGAATGGGCTAAGTATTAAAAGAATCAAGATGAAAGGAAAGTGTATAAAATAGAGAAGATGACAGACACACTTAAACCTGATGTTGTGGAGCCAATAAAGTACTTTACAAAGCCCTACAACTATTTTCAAAGACAAAGAGAAAAGAAAGCTGAAGCTGAAATTGAGAAAGCATTAAAGAAAGACAAGGAGACAACAACTCAAGCTGAGGAGGAAGAAAAGACAGCCAAGAAGCCTAGGGGCAGTGGAATAGTGATAAGAGAATCAGAAACTTGAAAAGTTTCTTGTTTTGCTTAAAGGGCTGAAGGAATGTGTTATGTTTTGTATTATGAACAACACTAAAACAATTATTCCTTCTAGTTAATGAAAATAATTCTGATTGTTTTCATTATTCTATCTATATTATGCAATGTCTTATCTATTGTATATGTTGCATATGTATTGGTGAATATGATTGTCTAAGGTTTTGACTTCTTTAAATAGGGGAGATTGTTGGGTCCATTGATCCCAATGTCCAAGATTTAAAGAATTCCTAATAGACAATGATATACACATGTGTAATCTAATAGTTGCCATAAGTTTTATATGTGCAGGGTGTTATTTGAAAAATGTTTGGACAGGTTGTCTAAGTGTTTGTGATAGGTCGTCAAAAGGTAGAAAGATGGAGAGACAGAAGTCTGTCTAAGTCCACATGCATTGAGTGAAGCCAGTTCACTCAATGCCAGATGCCAAGGAAGAATGCTGGAAAGACTGAAAAATCGTCTAAGTCCATAGGCGTCGAGTGAAGCCAGTTCACTCAACACATGATTCCAAAAAGCGCTGAGTAAAGAATGGACAGTCATAGCCCAACAGATTGCAAAGCATATTTTCGGCTAAGTCCACAAGCATTGAGTGAAGCCAGTTCACTCAATGCCATATAATAAGAGGCGTTGAGTACAATACAGTCTATAAAATCTTCTGCATTGGCAAGGAAGAAATGCGACCAAGTCCAGAAGCGTTGAGTGAGGACAGTTCACTCAACGCAAGCTCATCAAGAAGATTGGCTAAGTATAGAAGCATTGAGTGAAGGCAGTTCACTTAATATCTCATTAACAAGAAGTCAGGCAAAGGAAGAAGCGTTGAGTGATGAAGGCTCACTCAACGCATTCATAAAGAGAGATGTGGTTAAGTACAGAAGCGTTGAGTGAAGCCAGTTCACTCAACGCCTCAGCATGAAGGCATACAGTTAGTGCAACAGCTATGTCCAAAGGCGTTGAGTGATGAAGGTTCACTCAATGCACTCAATGCCTAGCAGGGCAGAAGTATTGGCTGTAAAATTGGCGTTGAGTGATGAAGGCTTACTCAACTCCTAAACAGCAGAAAGATTGTCTAAGGATAAAATCATTGAATGAAGGCTATTCACTCAACACAGTCAACGCCTAAATAACAAAAAGATTATCTAAGGACAAAAGCATTGAGTTATGGCTATTTACTCATCGCCTTGAAGTGCAGAATAGTTGACTAAGTTTTTTTGCGCTGAGTGAAGGCTATTCACTCAACACACTCAATGCCTGGGATGAAACTGAGAAATTTGCTAAGTCCGTAAATCCTGACGTCAGCATGAGTCAGCAAAGTTTCAAATTATTGTGGGAAAGCTACAGTACATGAAAAACGGTACCGCAGGCCTTCTGTATGACTTTTACTAATAAAGATAAGTTGCAGCTATCAACTATGGCGGGTCCCACTGCTCTAAGATCCGTTGGACGGTAGAGGATAAAGGGCTTGAGATCGGTGGAGACAACTTAACTCTTAGATAAAAACTTTTAGGTTTTAACATTTTAAACAGAGGCGGAACTTTAACGTCTTCTCTCTCGCCATTATTACTGAGCTTGAAGCTTGAAGTTCAAACCCGTAGATCTAAGAGTTCACATAGTTAGCTGTAGCTATCTTCACCTGCTATAGCAAGTTCAGAAGAAATTTTTGTGAAAGAAGAAGAAGTAGAGCATTCTTATCTCTATTGTCAAGGTTAGTTGTTTGAAGAATAAAAAGAACCGTCGACTCCTCTATCTTCTACAGCAAGATCAGAAACTTGAGTTTTTAAGTTACTTCCAGTACAAGCAGTAGTGTCTTGAAGATCAACATTCTTGTTACTGAGAAGAAGTTAAGGCTGGGATTATCTCAGCTCAAGAAGTAGCAATGCAAGCTGCTGTTACTTCACAGTTCCAGCTGGTCATTTCTGAAGAACAATTTCTGGTGCTGTGAAGAAGAAGATAAGACTGAGTTTCTCTTCCAGTTTAGGAAGAAGCAGGTCTCAGTAAGATACTTCTCAGTACAAGCCAAGTCATCATGAAGATCAGTTTCTTGTTGCTAAGAATAAGTTAGGGCTGAGTATTTCTCAGTATTGGAAGGCAGACTCAGGGAGCTTTTTTCTAGAGTCAAATCTGCACCAACCATCCATTCTCTCTATAGGATTCAGTCTTGGATCTGAGCTGTAGGGCCTTTGTGCCTGAGTTGTAAGCCTATTTTATAAGTCTGAGGTAGGATCATTTGTTGATCTGAGTGTAAGGCCTGTGTGCCTGAGGTAGGGCTGTTTGCCTGAGGTAGGAGAGTCATCCTCTCTGAGTTATCGGGCCTTTGTGCCTGAGTTGTATGATCAAGCTTTGGATATAAGGTAGGGCCTTTGTGCTTGAGCTGTAGGAGAGTCATTCTCTCTAAATGGTAGGGCTATCCTCGTATCCTGAGTGTAGGACTTATGCTCAAGTGTGAGGTAGGTGATCTTTGGATCACTGAGATGTAGGTGTAAATCTTTACTTTTAGTTGTAGGGCTTTGTTCCTGAGGTAGATCTTGGAGGAGATAAAGAGATCCTCAGGGATCTGTATTGTAAGCCCTTAGGAGCCGAGATTTGAGAAGTGCCTTGTCTAACACACTGTTAGAAATGTGTGAGGGACATTGGATGTACCCATACTTTGGGGAACCACTATAAACCATCTGTGTGCTGATTGTGTTATCTTGAAAGCAAACCTAAACTAATCATAACACCCATAAAATAGATAAAGTGCTAAAAAGACTTAAAAACCTCTTCAACCCCCTCGAGGTGTTTAACTATCCTTGAAACAAAAAACTTTCAGGATAGATCAAATCCCAACTGACTCTCAAGTACTAACTTCCAGTGCTCCTGTTCAGGGAGAGCATGTGCAAGATGATGATAATAGAACAGAAGATGATCTACTTCAGGTTCTTGTGGATGTTTATAATATTGAGGGGGAGACTCACCTTGAGCTCCCCACTCAAGTTGTTTAAAATGTAATTGAACTCTCTGATCAAGACAATCAAGGAGAACATGGAATGTCTAATGCTGAAGTGCATGAGAGAGAAGAGTCAATTCATGTTGTCAATATTCCAGACCACTCTTCTGAAAATGAATCAGCTGACTTTGAAATTAGGGGAGATATCAGGAAGAATGATGTAGAAGTCAACTACCCAGGGAGTACTCAGCTGAATAAGGAGATGCCCACCTCCTTTATGGCTTACCTCAGAGGACTGTTTGATGAGCAAAGGAGGAAAATTGAGATGTATGTTGTTGACTCAATCAAGGAATTGGGAAAGTACCTCACCACATAAATTTATTCTATTAGATTTGAGGTCAAATTGTTGAAGGATAATACAGTCAAATTCTTTATAAGGTCTGCACCAGCTATTGGTTATAGAGCTAAGAAACTTGATGTGATAGAGAAGATGCAAAATGGAATCATAGAAAATTAGTGTATCGCCACTAAAAACATGAAAATTGTTAATGAAGTAACAAAGACCATCCTAGAAGGAAATAAGATTGTCCTAAAAAGGAGAATGGATGCATGCACTCAATTCTTGGATGATCACATACTGCAAGTAAAGAATCTTGTCACTATAGGGGTAAATCACTTGGATAACAAGACCACCTCCCTAAGTAAAGAAGTTTCTGAAGAAGTCATAAAGGGGGAGAGGTCAATGATAATGGCCATTGCAGACCATGCAATAAGGACTTCAAATATAGTCAGAGAAGTATTAGGCCTTGATCTTATTATATATGATGAGCCTGAAATTCAAAGAGATGGAGATGGGGCTAAATCTATTGGTGATATGGTTACTACTATTCCTGCATTCAGTCCCACCACTCAACAAATATCAAGGGTAAAAGTAAAAGCAATTGCAGATCAAGAAGCGGGAGCAAGGATAAGCAAAAAGGGACATAGAGAAGAGCTGTAATCTAGACCAGACTTTGAGCTATGGAGTCCACAATTCAGAACAATCATATTGTCTGCCTGGGATCAAATCAAAGAAAACAAGATAGATAGAGGTAAACAAATCAGCTCTATAAAATGGGACAAGTTTGAAAGGCATGAAGAAATGAGAAGGAAATTTAGAAGAGATAAGAGAGAAGATGGAATTGTACATATGGATGCCCTAGAGCCCTGCAGATACTATGCAAAGCCTCATAGCTACTTTGAGAGACAAAGACAGAAGAAGAAAGAGGCTGAGGAAAAGATAGGAAAGAAATATGGGGGGGGGATAGTAATTAGGGAACTTAATCCTTAGCAATGTTATACTTTTTAGGTTCATAAGGGATATTTAATGAAGTTATTTATTGTAGATCTTATTAAAACTTTTGTTTGTTATGATAATTGAATTCTCTTATATATTTTTCATAAGTTTTTCCTTAAATATAGTTGCTTCTCATAGTTTGTTTTGAAGCGGTATATATCATTGACTGAGTTTCAGACTTCTTCAACTCGGGGGAGATTGTTGGGTACATTGACCATAATGTCCCAGATTTGAATAAGGCCCACAAGTCAATAGTATACACAAACCTATATTTGTTATATATCTAAGTTAACATGTGTTGGGTATTGGTAATCAAGTGATTAGACAGGATGAGAGTATCAGAAGTATGGATGAAAAGAAGTCAGCATGATCAAGAAAGATAGGAAATTGACTAAGTATAAAAGCATTGAGTGACTACACATCACTAAATGCAAAAGGACAAAAAGCATTTTTAGTTTAACTCTCAGTCAAAGCCTCAGTAGAGAAGCAATAAAATCTGACTAAGTACAAAGTGTCGAGTGAAGGACTTACACTCGATGCCTTCTCAAAGAAGGTTGTTAAGTATAAAAGCATTGAGTGAAGGATTTACACTCGACGCCATCTCAGTAAAATTAGTCTAAGTACAAAAGCATCGAGTGAAGGACTTACACTCGATACCTTCTCAAAGAAAATCTGATTAAGTACAAATGCGTTGAGTGAAAGACTTACTCTTAATGCCATCTCAGTAAAAGGTGTTAAAGGACAAAAGTATTGAGTGAAGAACGTTTACTTTATGCCTCAACATTAGGCAGAATTTAGCTAAGTATAAAAGCGTGGAGTGAAGACAATTAACCCAAAGATTCTGGAGTTATCTTTCAAGGCACTAATTTGTCGAGAAATATGGGATCTCTCAATGCCTGTAGAGATTCAAAAATTATTCTAAGTCAATTGCCGCTGTGTCAAGTCTGCTGACATTATTATTAATTCAAATCGATGCAAATCGCGTGCTAAAAGATAGAGTCCGCCATATTGATCAGACAATGTGAGAGGTCTAAGTTGTTAGCCTAAATCACCTAGAGGGGGGTGAATAGGTGAGTTGCGTGTCAAATGCGGAATTAAAAACTAACACAGCAAATATCAAGCAATCACAGAAGACAAGAGATTTATAGTGGTTCCCCAATCTTGGGTACGTCCACTTTCCTCACCGATCTAGCAAATTACTAGACTCGGCTACTCCACTATCTCGGATTGAAAACAATCCTACACCTCGGAACCACGTTCCTACAAATCTCGATCCCAAAACGGATCTACAAAAACTCGGAAGACAAAACTTCCTACAAGTCTCGGAGAAGAATCTCCTACAATGAAATTTGGTTTGAAAATAAAAATCAAAACAACAATCTCAGATCTGGATCTGTCTTCTTCTTTAGGAACTTTGGCTTGATCAGAGAATGTAGAAGTCGACTAGAGAAATATCCACGAATCTGAGATCTAGAACCACCTCGATCAAGAAAGTAGATCTGGAATCTTCAAGGCTTGGCAAGATCGAGTGATTCTCTTTCTTCTGGATCGCTGGAGAAAAGATCGATGAAAACGAAGGTGGCGATCCAAACTTTTCTTCTTCTTCCGTGAACGGCAATGGCGGCGGCGTGAGATTAGGGTTCACGGAATTTCTCTTTCTTAAAAAGAATATTTCTGTAATAACGATTGAAAAGTCATTTCTGAAAAGACCTATTTATAGGTGGGTTCCAACGGTCATAACGTTGATTAATGATGACACGTGGACCAATCAGAATTGACAGATTCAAAGTACTTATGATGAAAAAAGGACTTAGAATAATTCTGGAGAAGTGACTGCGATACTCGAGTAATAGAGGATATACACGAGTATGGAGAGATGGATTACTCGAGTAGCAAGAGGCAGTATACTCGAGTATAGAAAGAGAGAATTACAGGAGAGAAGAATGAATTACTCGAGTATCAAAAATGGTATACTCGAGTATCAGAAGTGTATACTCGAGTAATAGAAAAGTATACTCGAGTATCAAGACGATATACTCGAGTATCAAAAAGGCTAAACTCGAGTATAGAAAATATAACTGAGAAATGTTTATATCAGAGTCAATTACTCGAGTATGGAAGAAATTACTCGAGTATCAGAAGATATACTCGAGTATCAACAGACTTACTCGAGTATCAGAAAACACTTACTCGAGTATAGACAGACTTACTCGAGTATCAGAAGATATACTCGAGTATCAACAGACTTACTCGAGTATCAGAAAATACTTACTCGAGTATAGACAGACTTACTCGAGTATCAGAAGATATACTCGAGTATCAACAGACTTACTCGAGTATCAGAAAATACTTACTCGAGTATAAACATACTTACTCGAGTATCAGAAGATATACTCGAGTATCAACAGACTTACTCGAGTATCAGAAAATACTTACTCGAGTATAAAGGACTTAGGAAAATTCTAAGAGGAAATTTGCTCCAATGCTTCTGTCCATCAATCCAAGTGCATGAAGGAAGTGTATCCCAATAGAGAGGCTATACATGGGCCAACACTTTGGATCACACAATGAGGGATTACATTGTATGGTCCTGTGTTTGGTGACCCATTATAGACTGACATTGGTCTACACTTGGCAATTAGAACCTGCACACATACAACTTAAACACAGCATCAAATACACCTTAATTCATCTTAGTTCAAGGTCTGACCTCCTACAAATCTGAGGTATTGTGGAGACAAATCCCAACAATCTCCCCCTATTTGTAGATGTCAGCACTCTCTATACTAAGGTGAATTACTTAAGAGTAAAAGAACAGCAAGCATATAACAGGAGAATAAGCTTAACTAAAGCAGAGTAAACAAAATATGGCCATAATCAGAATTAAAGATATATATATATATATAAGGCAATGTTTTTAAAGCACATAAGCAAAATAGTCCAAGTCCACTTTCTCAGATCCACTCAAGAAGGAGCATCCTTGTGCATCCTTTCCCTTTTGAGCTGTTGCCTCTCCAGGTAGCTGTAAGGCTTTGGGAAATAGGTCCTGGGCCTGGGAGGAGCAGCAGGGTTGTTGTGTCCCCAGTTTCTGTCATAGAGTCTGATTTTGATCTGAGAGGCTTCATATGCTTTCCACTCTGAGTAGCTGTAATGATTGTCTCTGTTTTCACCAAGATCTGTCACTAATTTCAGGGTATCAAGAATAAGGGATTTGGAGGTTGGACTCCACACCTCTGAGTGAACAATTGCTGGATCTCTTCTGGGTTCAGAACGACTTGCAGAAGCACCTTCACCATACTTTCTTTTCCTTTTAGATGGACCTTGAGAACTGGAAACAAAATCATCTTGCCACATGTCAGAGTAGTTAAGAGGAGGCTCAGTCAGATCACCTTCAGGTCTAGGAGAGAAGACTGGCACACCACTTTCTGGAATGGTAGCTTGGACAGGGGCATCTGCAGAGGGTTGCTCTTCAAGAGGATTTAGGTGATGAGGAATGATGGCTGGGTTGAGCTGAGCATTGGGGAAGTTCATGTTATGCAGCCACACAGCAGTATCATAGGTATAAAACTTTACAGATTGTAGTTGAGAGAGAATGTCTGCTTTCATTTCCTTCACAATTCCATCCACTGTTGTTTGAGCCTGTTTAGAGAGAGTTTCAACTTGTTCCTTTACAGCTATTTGAGCTTGCTCATTTAGTTTGTCCACTTGTTCTTTTACAACTTTCTCCCCCTTGCTGATATCTATGTTTAGCTTTGCAATGGCTTCATCTTTGAAGGTGCCCACCTCATTACACACTTTCACAACATTCATTTCAGCTCTCTCATCTAGCTTGAGCTGGTTATGAGCTACTGTCTCAGCCTGATTTCTTAGTTCACCAATGCTTGTAATGGTGTGGTCTATGGCTTTGCCTCCAATTTGGAACAACCTTCTTAACTCATCAGTATTTGCTTGAATCTCAGCAAAGCCTCTGCTCATCTCTTTTTCTAGAGCAGAGACCTTGGATGTTACTGATTGCAGAGAGGCATCAAAGTAATCTCTCTGTTCTTTTAGCATAAGCTCTATCTTGCTAATAATATCTGAGGATGAAGAGGAGGGAGCTGAGGTTGGTTCAGGAGCTGAAGCAGCAGGAGCAGGAGCAGGGGCAGTCCAAGGAAGGATTTCTGTGATTACCACTGAGCTGACTGCTCTCTTGAATGGAACTGGTTCAACATCTGCTTCTGAGGGTAGGAGAGAGGGCATGGAGAAATCCAAGTTCTTCAGAGGTGCCTCCACAGGATCTGGAGACATCTCATCATCAGACAGGAGAATATGAGCTGATTTACTAGGCTCACTCTCAGGAGAATGGACTGGAGATCTTGCAGGAGATGGAGCTGGGGTTCTAGCAGGAGACTGAACTGGAGACTTAGCAGCTGAGTCATTCTGGAAGAGAGGGGCATCTGAGCTGAGCTCATCAATGAATTTGTTGATATCCTCAGCTGTAGACAGAAGTGCTGCTGAGTCTGGAATCTCTGAGTCTGCATTTGCTGATTGAATATCTGCTGGAGGAGGAGAGATTGGAGGAGTGGGAATTCTTACTTCTTCTGTTTCTGGAATTACTGATGCTGAAGAGACCTGATTCTGAGGTAGAGAAGAGGCAGGCTCCCCCTCAATTGCTGCACCCAGAGTGTCAGCAATTTGCTGTTGAGGAGGAGATGGGGTCCTGAGGACAGCTTGCTGTCTGGAGGTTTGGGCAGGGTTCATGATCTTGAGGTCATACCTCTGAATGGATGATATTGAGACTTTCTTCATGTGGTGAAGAGGAGTCCCTTTAGAGAAATCAAACACTGTAGGATTTATCTCATGGAGGAGGAGGGAGATAATCCTGGCAAAGCTGGGATGTTTGACGCTTTCTTTGATCTTATCTAGTATCATCATTCCAAACTGAAACTTCTTCCTGCAGACAATAGCTTGCATAACATCAAAAAGATTTTGTGATACATCTCGAATGGAGTAAGTCTTGCACCAGAGGATTTTGGCAATGATGTCAACTAGAAACTTCCCTTCTGGATTGAACAGAGAGCGGTTCAGGGTTTCACCTCCACCTTCTGGATCTCGACCACAGAATAAGGAGGTGCGGTCGGCATCTGCCTTGTCTAAATCATCTTCTTCGTCGACCACTGGCATCCGAAGCAGAGTGGCGACAGAGGTTTTATCTAACCGAACATCAACTCCCCTTACCTTTGATTTCAGAACTGTACCATTGTGCCTAATCTTCAAGTTTTTGTAGAACTCTTCAACATCAGAAAGCAAAAGGCGGCAAGGTTCTTGAAGAACGAAGGTTAATCCGGCCGTATCCAGGAGAATCAGAAGGTTCTTGAAATCATCGGAGATATCTTCTATGCCATCAGTCACTAATTCCGAGCCGATTCCAAACTTGGAGGAGGGAGGAGCCATCAGCGATTCTGCAATGAGGAAGACGGAAATCTGCGGCGACGGAATATGAAGAACAGGGTTTCGGGAATACGAACAGCCGGCGGCTACTCGAGTGAATGAGAAGTGGAAAGGACTTTGTCGTTTTGAATATATATATATAAATAATTCTAATTAGGTTTAAAAACGAATTAAGGAAAAGACATACCTGAAGAGGCGGCAATTTAGTTGTGCGAATAGAGAGTTTGAAAAATTCCAGAGAAATCCGATTACACGAGAGAAGTTTACGGCATACACGAGTAATCCTTAACGTATACTCGAGTATGGACTGAGTATACACGAGTATTAAGTCTAGACGGATTTTTCCATACTCGAGTATAAGAAATTTATACTCGAGTATCAATCTGATTACTCGAGTATATGAAGTTCAATACACGAGTATTAAATTCTGAAGACTTTTCATACTCGAGTATAAGGAGTGCATACACGAGTATTGATTTGATTACTCGAGTATATTTGTCTTGTTACTCGAGTATTCACTATTTCACTCGTGTAAATGTAACTATTCTCGAGTCTCAAATTTCTTGAAGGAATTTTCACTAAACAAAAGAAAAACAATGTACCTCAGAGTATCCAACATGTCTGACCTCTTCTAAATTTCTGAGTCCATCATTGGTCTTCTTTGTTAAGCAGTCCAAGCTCAGTTTTGAAGAATGAAAACTTGGACTCATCCAGCGGCTTGGTGAAGATATCTGCAACTTGCCTGTCTGTGGAGACATACTGTAGATCTATATCTCCATTTTCCACATGCTCCCGGATGAAATGGTAGCGAAGCTCTATGTGCTTGGTCCTGCTGTGGGAGACTGGGTTGTTGGCTATTGCAATTGCGCTGGAAGAGTCACAGAACAGTGGAATGTTCTGGAACTTCATGTTGTAATCTTCAAACTGATTCTTGATCCACAAAAGCTGTGCACAACAGCTCCCTGCAGAGATGTACTCTGATTCAGCCGTTGAGATGGCTACACAGTTTTGCTTCTTACTGCTCCAGGAAATGAGTCTCCTTCCGAGGAATTGGCAAGTCCCGGAGGTGCTTTTCCTGTCGTCTTTGCTTCCTGCAAAATCTGCATCTGAAAATCCAATTAGCTCACTATCATTACTTCTTGGGTACCATAAGCCAAGATTTGGTGTTCCTTTGAGGTATCTCAAGATTCGCTTTGCAGCGATGTAGTGAGATTCCTTAGAGTTCACCTGAAATCTAGCACATACACATGTCGAGAACATGATGTCTGGCCTACTTGCAGTAAGGTAGAGCAAGGACCCAATTATGCTTCTGTACCTGGTTTCATCAAAAGGTTTCCCTTTCTCGTCCTTGTCCAGAGACATAGCTGAGGCCATTGGAGTCCTCATAGAGGTTGCATTCTCCATTCCGAATTTCTTAAGCAGCTCTTTGGTGAACTTGGTCTGAGAAATGAAGATTCCATCCTCAGATTGTTTCACTTGTAGCCCTAAGAAATACTTCAGCTCTCCCATACTGCTCATTTCAAACTTCCCTTGCATAAGTTTAGAAAACTTCTTGCAGAGGTTGTTATCTGTAGAGCCAAAAATGATGTCGTCGACATAGATTTGCACTAGCAAAATCTTGCCTTTTATTTCCCTAAGAAATAATGTCTTGTCTATCTTTCCTCTTGTGAACTTGTTCTCAAGAAGAAAGGTAGACAGCGTCTCATACCAAGCCCGAGGGGCTTGCTTGAGACCATATAGTGCTTTTTGTAATAAATACACATAGTTAGGAAGGGTTGGATCAACAAAACCTGGGGGTTGCTCTACGTACACTTCTTCCTTAATATTACCATTTAGGAAGGCGGACTTCACGTCCATTTGATAGACGGTAAAGCCCTTAAGTGCAGCGTAGGCAAGAAATAACCTGATTGCCTCCAGTCTTGCTACTGGAGCATAAGTTTGGTCGAAGTCGATCCCTTCCTCTTGACGATATCCCTTGGCGACAAGTCTGGCTTTATTCTTTATAATTGTTCCGTCTTCATCCATCTTGTTCCGGTAGACCCATTTTGTCCCGATGACGTTCTTATGCTTGGGTCTAGGAACAAGTGTCCAGACTTTGCATCTTTTAAACTGGTTTAATTCTTCTTCCATGGCTAGAATCCAGGATGCGTCGGAGTTGGCTTCCTCAAATTTCTTTGGTTCAACCTGTGAGAGAAAGCTTAAGTGTAAATTCTCGTTAGTTGTACCTCGACGAGTTCTGACACCATCCCGAGGATCTCCTATGATTTGGTCAGCAGGATGATCCTTCAAGTGTCTGAACTCTAAAGTCCTTGCATCTGGGATCTCTTCAGCCACTGGAGTTATATCTTCAGCTGGGATGTCTTCTTCATCTTGATCATCTCCCTCTCCAAAGGTGGTTGTAGAGGGGATCTTGATGAACGTCTCATCTTCATCTTTAATAGGTTCATCCAAGCTGAGTTCTTTCAACTTTGTACCTGCATCTACAATAGGCACACTAGACGAGTTGCTTTGCAACAGACTCGTCTCATCAAATACAAGATGTATCGACTCTTCCACAACCAGAGTTTTTCTATTGAAAACTCTATAGGCCTTACTATGGCTACTGTAACCTACGAAAATACCTTCAAAGCTTTTCTCGCTAAACTTTGTAGTGTGATACTTGCCATTGTTAAGTACGAAGCACTTACAACCAAAGATTCTAAAGTATGAAATGGTTGGTTGCCTGCCTTTTAGAAGTTCGTAAGGAGTCTTATCATGGTCTTTGTTGATGAGTGCTCGATTTTGCACGTGACAAGCGGTGTTGACGGCTTCAGCCCAGAAATACTCTGGAAGTGAGGCATCACTCAACATGGTCCGACAAGCCTCTATGAGTGTTCTGTTCCTTCTCTCAGCTACTCCATTTTGCTGTGGAGTGCGGGGAGAGGAAAACTCATGAAAGATACCTTGACTTTCACAAAATTCTGTCATGGCTCCAGACTTGAATTCCGTTCCATTGTCACTTCTGATTTTGACTACGGAACAGTTGTATTCATTCTGGATTTGCCTGACAAAGTTAGTGAAAATACCGAAGGTATCTGACTTGTGTTTCAGAAAGAACACCCACGCAAAGCGCGAGTAATCATCCACAATAACCAACGTATATTCCTTACCTCCCAAACTTCTAACTTGCAGTGGACCAAACAAGTCCATATGAAGAAGCTGTAAACTTCTATTGGAATCCTTGCCTATTATGCTTTTGAACGAGCTTCTTGTTTGCTTGCCTTTGATACAAGCGTGACAAGGACTGTCTGTAACGCACTTGACCTTGGGTGCATCACGCACTAAGTTTTGAGAGAATAATTTATTAATAGTTTTGAAATTAATATGTGCTAGTCTCTTGTGCCATTGGTCAGCAAGAGATGCACTACTTTTTGCCAAAAGACACACTGGTGTCGAAGAGTCTATACAAATAAAATTTAAACAGAAAATATTTCTGCTTCGAGTGCCTGATAAAATAGTTTCCATATTGTTAACCGACTTTATCAAACACTTGTCAGCATGAAATTCAACTACGTATCCTTTGTCGCATAGTTGGCTTATGCTGATGAGATTGTGTTCCAATCCTTCAACATAGGCTACATTCGAGAAGGATACGCTACCGTTAGAAATCATACCATAGCCTTTAGTGATTCCTCGATCTGAACCTCCAAAGATGACCTTTGGTCCGTCGCAGACTGAGGTGTAGTTTAGTAGTAGGCTCCTTGTCCCGGTCATATGCCGAGAACATCCACTGTCCAAGTACCAGATTGGCATTTTAGTGGCCTTTGGACATACCTGCAATTACAATCATTTAGCCTTAGGAACCCAAACAAGTTTGGGTCCTTGGTCTCGAGTTAGAATACTCCCCCTACGAGTATTAGCCTTATGAGTGGTCACTCTCACGTTGCTAACCTTAGGGGTTGCAGCATTTTCAGGATTGAACCAACAATCACTGGCAAAATGACCAACTTTGCCACAACACCAACAGTTGAACCTGTTGTATCTTTGCCTTGGGTAGTCCTGCCTGACTTTCTGGAATGAAGGTCTAGCAGGAGCCTTACTTTTGGAGGAAGAGGCTTCATGATGATTGCAGTTACATGAGGTCTTCTCCTTCATAGGCTTTTCTACAATGGGTTTTACTTTTGGTGTCTTTTTGAAATTATGACCATGAGCATAAGGTCCATAGCTTTGAAGCTGAATCTCCTCATAAGGTGCCTTGAAGACACTCTCGCCAAAGTTACGAGGACGAGTCCAACCTTGGTATCTTGACTTAGGCTTCTCAGGGATCGGCCTAGAAAAGTGTCCATAGGTGGACTCATAATCGAGTTCGTTCGTGGGAAAGATAACTTTCTTGAACACAACAGGTTCCAAGGGAGCTTTCCCTTTTTCCTCAGCTAGAGCCTTCCGGGCAGCTTTATTCTTCCTCTTGGCCTTGTTTCTCCTAGAGGATTTACTAGAAGATCCAATGTGGCCTAAACCAGCACCCTTGGCCTTAGCAGAGAATTCAGCAACGATTGGAAGAACTGTCTTAGGCTTAGAGAAACTCTCAACAAGCTTCTTTTCAGCCTCGAGTTGTTTTTCCAGTTCTTTGATGATTTCCTCTTTAAGGTCGAGGTGCTTGAGAGCTTTATTGTATTCCTCCATAGCCTCATTTAGGTTCTCTTGAAGAGAGTTAGTCCTATTGACTTCTTCTCTCAAGTTGCTCTCACTAGCCTGTAGAGAATTGATCTCTTTGGCTTGACTTCTCACCATTCTACGACATTTCTCGTAAGCGGTGAGTAGTTCCTTATACTGTCCCATGAGTTCAGATTCATCTTCAGAGGAATATCCCTCTTGCTCATTGTCATTTTCAGAATCAGAGAGAGGAGTGTGAGATTTTACCTCCCCAGTAAACTGGGGGACATGTTCATCATCCGAATGAGCCATGAGCCCAAAGTAAGCTTCCTCTTCTTCACTCGACTCAGATGAGTCAGAGTCGCTGAGAGTTTTGCTCTTCTTGGCTACTAGGCTTCTCTCTGTCCTCTTCTTGGGGTGTGAGGATTTCTTTTCCTCTCTTCTTCCACCCTCTTTCTTTTTGTGAGGGCAATCGGCGATGACGTGACCTGGCTTATTGCAACAGTAACAAATGATGTCAGTAGAAACCTGTTTGTTCGGTTTAGGATTATACCTGTCATGGCTACTTGAGCCTTTCTTCCGATGATCACTGTCATGTCGTGATCTTCTATATGAGGCATCCTTGCCTCTCCATTGCTTCTTCTTGTTCAAGAATTTCTTGAACTGCCTTGAGAGTAGGGAGAACTCTCCATCAGATAGTTCTGAGCCAGATGAGCTAGGCTCAGATGATTCTTCTTCATCAGCTTCAGGAACTGGGGCAGGAGAGCTAGCCTTTATCTTCCTTGAGCTATCTGCCTTTAGAGCGACAGATTTCTCCTTGGATGCAGACCTGCTCGTCTCTTCTTCAGCTTTTCTTGAGTTGATTTGCAGCTCGTAAGACATAAGCTTTCCGAACAGATTCTGCGGGTCTGTCTCAGCTAACCTTCCAAACTCCCGAATGGCACATACCTTATTATCCCATTCCTTGGTTAGGGATCTTAAGAATTTGTCATTGAGTTCCCCGTTGGTGAAGACACGGCCATACACTCTTAGGCCATTTACTATTTTGAAGAAGTTCTCAAAGGTGTCAGCTATGGCTTCCTTATGACCTTGCCGGAAGGCTTCATACTTTTGATTCAGAAGGGATCTCCGATCATCCCTCACTTCTTCTGTACCTTCCATTAGAGTCACAAGGGATTGCCACATCTCCTTGGCAGACTGGCAATGAATTAGATTCTGCAGCATTGAATCGTCGACTGCACTTGCTATAATATTTTTAGCCTTCTTGTCCAGAGAGACAAGTGCAATCTCATCCTTGTCTAGATCCATCAGCTTCTTGGGAACTTGCTTGGTGGGATCTATGGTGGATGCAGTCATAGGAATATGGGGACCTTCTTCAACAATCATGAAGATCCGGGGATCTACCGCTTCCATGAAGAACTTTACTCTTTCCTTCCACATAGGAAAGTTGTTCTTGGTGCAGATAGGGAGTTTAGCAAAATCCTTGGTCTTACTCATGCTTGATACTTTACAAGAAACAACTTAGAAGGATAAGATCAAGGTGTTAACCTTTTAACGATCAACCTGCCTCTGATACCAATTGAGAGGTCTAAGTTGTTAGCCTAAATCACCTAGAGGGGGGGTGAATAGGTGAGTTGCGTGTCAAATGCGGAATTAAAAACTAACACAGCAAATATCAAGCAATCACAGAAGACAAGAGATTTATAGTGGTTCCCCAATCTTGGGTACGTCCACTTTCCTCACCGATCTAGCAAATTACTAGACTCGGCTACTCCACTATCTCGGATTGAAAACAATCCTACACCTCGGAACCACGTTCCTACAAATCTCGATCCCAAAACGGATCTACAAAAACTCGGAAGACAAAACTTCCTACAAGTCTCGGAGAAGAATCTCCTACAATGAAATTTGGTTTGAAAATAAAAATCAAAACAACAATCTCAGATCTGGATCTGTCTTCTTCTTTAGGAACTTTGGCTTGATCAGAGAATGTAGAAGTCGACTAGAGAAATATCCACGAATCTGAGATCTAGAACCACCTCGATCAAGAAAGTAGATCTGGAATCTTCAAGGCTTGGCAAGATCGAGTGATTCTCTTTCTTCTGGATCGCTGGAGAAAAGATCGATGAAAACGAAGGTGGCGATCCAAACTTTTCTTCTTCTTCCGTGAACGGCAATGGCGGCGGCGTGAGATTAGGGTTCACGGAATTTCTCTTTCTTAAAAAGAATATTTCTGTAATAACGATTGAAAAGTCATTTCTGAAAAGACCTATTTATAGGTGGGTTCCAACGGTCATAACGTTGATTAATGATGACACGTGGACCAATCAGAATTGACAGATTCAAAGTACTTATGATGAAAAAAGGACTTAGAATAATTCTGGAGAAGTGACTGCGATACTCGAGTAATAGAGGATATACACGAGTATGGAGAGATGGATTACTCGAGTAGCAAGAGGCAGTATACTCGAGTATAGAAAGAGAGAATTACAGGAGAGAAGAATGAATTACTCGAGTATCAAAAATGGTATACTCGAGTATCAGAAGTGTATACTCGAGTAATAGAAAAGTATACTCGAGTATCAAGATGATATACTCGAGTATCAAAAAGGCTAAACTCGAGTATAGAAAATATAACTGAGAAATGTTTATATCAGAGTCAATTACTCGAGTATGAAAGAAATTACTCGAGTATCAGAAGATATACTCGAGTATCAACAGACTTACTCGAGTATCAAAAAACACTTACTCGAGTATAGACAGACTTACTCGAGTATCAGAAGATATACTCGAGTATCAACAGACTTACTCGAGTATCAGAAAATACTTACTCGAGTATAGACAGACTTACTCGAGTATCAGAAGATATACTCGAGTATCAACAGACTTACTCGAGTATCAGAAAATACTTACTCGAGTATAAACATACTTACTCGAGTATCAGAAGATATACTCGAGTATCAACAGACTTACTCGAGTATCAGAAAATACTTACTCGAGTATAAAGGACTTAGGAAAATTCTAAGAGGAAATTTGCTCCAATGCTTCTGTCCATCAATCCAAGTGCATGAAGGAAGTGTATCCCAATAGAGAGGCTATACATGGGCCAACACTTTGGATCACACAATGAGGGATTACATTGTATGGTCCTGTGTTTGGTGACCCATTATAGACTGACATTGGTCTACACTTGGCAATTAGAACCTGCACACATACAACTTAAACACAGCATCAAATACACCTTAATTCATCTTAGTTCAAGGTCTGACCTCCTACAAATCTGAGGTATTGTGGAGACAAATCCCAACACAATGCTATCTTGGGATAAATCAAAAATTAAAGCCAGCCATGCTTCTTTCCAAAGAGGGATATAGCCGTTGCTAATGCCGATGTATAAAAGAGAAGTGGGTGATACTCTTACAAGAACTTTTGTCAATGTCTGTAAACCCTAATTTTTGTAAAAGTCGGCTAGTAGAGCAGAGCAAATTTCTACTCATCTTCAAGTCTGCTATTCTACACAAAGGATATCTTTCTCAAGCTTGAAGAATAAGGTATCTGCTTGATATATCACAATACAGGCTGAATAAAATCTGAAGAATCATTTTCCTGTAGCTATGCAGAAGAAGGGCTGTCTTTTGATTCAGCCAAAGGAGAAGACTTAGAAATTTTCTTTTGAGTCAAATATCTCAAATATTTATTCTATCTTATAGGATCTCACTGAGATCTCAGTGTAGGAATATTTTATAAAGGCTGCGTGTAGGACTATAAGTAGTATGAGTTGTAGGAGCGTGTAACACTCTGAGTTGTAGGGTCCTGGGAAGGATTTGAAGTAAGGCTTGTGCCTGAGGTATGATCTTTGTGAAGTTCTGAGGTAGGATACCAGCTGTGTTTCTGAGCTATAGGAGTTGGAAGAATCTGAGTTGTAAGGCTGTCAAGCCCGAGGTAGGAGACTGGTGATTGTATTTGAGGTAGGACTATGGGCAGTCTGAGCTGTAGGAGTGGAGAGCACTCTGAGTTGTAAGATCCAGGGTGTCACAACCAGCATTTTCTCAAGGTTTAAAGCATTATCAGAGTAAGATAAAATATGTGTCGTGAAGCTACGTCGTGTAGGGGACAACTGCAAATGCTCAGGCAAGAACAAACTTCTAATTTTTATGATTGAAAACATGAATTGAGTTTAAAGTTCATTACCGTATCCCTCGGTTTAGTGGCTTAACTAGTCCACGATATAGGAAAATATAGTTCGCAATGGAAAACCTTTAATTTACTACATTCATTTATCCTACATGAACACGAAAACTAAACAAATATGTTTATGAAATGCAGTCTCTAAATTTAGTATAGGTAAAGGAAAAGAGTTTATATTCATTAAAGTAATTTGATATTAAGTTGAAAGAGATGCGATGATTCTAAACTAAAATATAGGTTTGTTTAGTTGTAAAAATAACTAACATGCAACATAACATAAAACATTCCGAGAGAGAGAAACACATCAATTGTGAAAATTTTAGTAGTAGTGGAGACAGAAGCACAACAGTCTGATACACGAGAAGCTATGATGTAGGCGCCAAAAAACTGACACAAACCCATTTCATTAACAACAAAAGTCCAAACTTCTGAAGTTAAGGAAAGAAACACCGACCGCTCCTCAACTGGGAGAGAGAGAGAGGAAGAAATTGTTGTAGAAGACTGGCTAAACAAGCTTTACCGGCACGACCTGCTATAGAACCGAACCCGAGGCTTTCAAAAGAAAATAATGCCTCAACACAAAGAGCGCAAAGGTGGCTCAAACATTAATCAAAAGCTTTAATAAGATAAGTGGGTTACCAACCCATCTAGAAAAGCTGCAAACCACAGAAACTCATAACATATGAGTAAGGAGAATAATTAGCTTGGCACAAAGCGGCCACATAAGAAGAAAGACTTGCACAAAGTGAAAAAAGGACTCTTATTAATGTCCAAACTATATATATATATATATATATATATATATAGTCATAGTAATAACATTTATTAACTTGTAGAGTGAATCATCAACGTTAGACATAAAATGGCACTGAGGCGGTGGATATCTTTCCAACACAAACCATCAGACCAACACATCCAAAGAAATAGGAATTGAGGTGATGGTCTTTTATCCACTATCCACCAAAAGTCCAAAAAAATTAATTCACCAGGCGTAATGATTCCCAATTTACACTAAGGTGGTGGTCCTTTATCCACTGACGACTAAAAGTCCAAAATAATAATATAAATACAATACTTATCCGAAAATGCCCAAGACTTAACATTGAGTGCCACAACGATATAAAGGAAGAATGATCAAGAAGTCTCTAAGAGTAAACAACTCTATTCGATGATTTTGACTAAGTATATTCGATGAACTCCCTAACCTCTTGACGAATTCGTTGCAAGCACTCGACGAATCGCTGAGTCCATATGACGAATTCTGCGCAAACACTCGATGAACTCCACGAGAACACTCGACCAATTTCACTTCATTAACTCGATGAATTCACTTAAATTCTCGATGAATTCTACTTGGATTCCTTGGCTAACTCAGCCAACTACACGGGAACACTCGACAAATTCGCCTCGACCTCACAAGATCACTCGACGAATTTTGATTGACTTCACAAGATCACTCGACGAATTCCACTTGATTTCACGAGATCACTCGACGAATTCCACTTGAATTCATGAGATTACTCGACGAACTGACATAGGACATAATTTGTACAACTCCAAATCAGTAATTTGAACATCGTGGAGGCAAAAACGACTTCTTTTAGATGTTATAAGGAAAGAAAATAAGAAAAGAAAGAATAATGACAACAAAGCAAGAGGGGTAGACCGCCACGTGAATCAAATCTCTAGTTTTCTGGCCTTTTTAGCACTCTACACCACAGATCGGCCGAGAGAAACCAATAATGAGAAAGTACAGAAAATTTTGGAGCAAAAACGAAGGTTAGGCCACTCGCTCTAGCGCAAAAAATCCACGAAATTGAAAGAACTCACCGCACACACGAAGGCCTCGACAAGAGCAGTCCAAATCTCCACTCCAACAACGATCCCCTGCGCCCGAGCTTCGGCGGCGGCAGACCGAGAGCCTCCCAAACGAACGACTCCTTCATCCTCTCTCTAGCGTTTGTGTTTGGCAGAACGGAAGAAAAGTCCTGGAAAACCTAAATTCTAAGGGTTGAACGACTTTTATAGAGGAAGATTTTAGATAAATTACTAAAATTGATATTACATTACATAGTAATACACACATGGCTTGATACTTAGGAAGAATTTGCAATGCACTGTAATTATTGAACTAACGTACCGCCTTTACGTCACTATTATGCAATTTAAACGATTAAATTAAATATAGAAAATTAAGGGGTGTTATAGTCACCTCTCCTAAAAGGAATTTCTTCTAGAAATTTAGAGCGCAACTCGAACCTTTGAGAAAAAGAAAAGCAACTAACTTTCTTGGATAAAATTATTACCAGAGAAAAGAAGGAGAGCATATGATGATGAGATTCTTTTATAGTAGACTCAAATTCCAAGGTTGCACCCCTAATGTCCTGATTTCGCCAAAGAACTTTCACCATGAGAATTATATTTCTCCTCAAAACTCGATCTTCCGTCTCCAAGATACACTACTAGAAAAATGGCTTTTAGCCACGGTTTCTTTTGCCACGGGGAAAAATCGTGGCTAATAGTGAGTATTAGCCACGGTTTTATTCCGTGGCTAATACTGGACTTTTAGCCACGGTTTGCCTGAACCGTGGCTAAAAGTCTAATATTAGCCACGATTTGCCTGAATCGTGGCAAAAGGTCGTGGCATCATTTAGTCCCACACCGCCAAAACAAAATGAGATTTTTGGGTTTATAAGGAATTTATTTCAATTAGCCTTTGAAATAAATATGGCGGCGGTGGAGGTCGGGTGGCGGCGGCGGCCGGAGGGTGGCGGCGGCGGCCGGGCGGCGGCGGCGGCCGGGCGGCAGCGGCGGCGGCCGGGCGGCCGGGCGGCGGCGGCGGCCGGCGGCCGGCGGCGGCGCCCGGTGGCCGGCCTGAATTTTTTATGTTATGAGTGGCCTTTTAACCACGTCAATTAAACCGTGGCTAAAAGTCCACTATTAGCCACGATAATGAACCGTGGCTAAAAGTCCAGTATTAGCCACGGTTTTGGACTTTCAGCCACGGTTTGGACTTTTAGCCACGCTCGTATTGCCCACGCCCATTTTCCGTGGGCAGACCGTGGCTAAAAGTCTTTAGCCACGGTTTTGGACATTTAGCCACGGCAACCTGCCGTGGCTAAAAGTCATTTTTCTAGTTGAACCAGTTCTTCAACATAAGAATGATTGGGTTGCAACTGGGGCACCGAGTTAAGAACATTATGCTTGATGTGCAAACACTTTCACAATTGGCTCACATGAAACACATCGTGAACACTAGGGGAAGTAGAAGGAAACTCCATCCTATAAGCCGACACTCCGATGCGCTCAATAATCTGGAAAGGCCCCACATACCTATGATCCAACTTATGGTTCTTCCCAATTCTCTTAACACAAGGCATCGGAGAAACCTTCGAGAATACCGTGTCGCCAACTGCGAACTCCAGATCAACCCTAAGACAATTAGCGTTCTTCTCATAATCCTCTTAAGCCAAACAAAGCTTCTCACGGATATGCATTATCGCAACACTAATCTTTTCCATGGCGTCTAGACCTAACAATGACCTCTCACCAACTTCAGCCCAAAATAGGGGAGTTTGACTACACCTCCCATAAAAGGCTTCAAAAGTTGCCATCTATAAACTCTCTTGATAACTGTTATTGTAGACAAACTCCATAAGTCCGAGACGCTTGTCCCAGGCCCCACCATGGTCTATGATATAACATCTAATAATATCTTCCAAAATCTAATTTACTCTTTCCATTTGTCCATTTTTCTATGGATGATAAGCAATAGAATATATGAGGTCTATGCCCAAAGCTCCCTACAAGCTTCGCTAGAAATGGGACATATCTTGAATCTCGATCTGACATAATACTCACTGGCACACCATGCAACCTGATGACCTCATCCAAATAAAGCTCTGCTATCTTATCCATGAAATATCCAATTTTAAAAGGAAAAAGTGAGCACACTTTGTTAATCTGTCGACAATGACTCACACAATATCATACCCTCAGGAGACCTCGGCAAACTAGTAATGAAATCCATATAAATACTCTCCCACTTTCAACTGTGAATATTCAAAGGCGTCAAATTACCTCCAGGACTTCTATGATCTGCCTTAATACGCTAGCAAATGTAACCATCAGACACAAATTTAGCTATATTGTTCTTTATACCTGACCACAAAATGATCTGCTTTATATCTTAATACAACTTTATAGAACATGGATGGTCGGCAACACTTGAACCATGCTCTTCATCATAATTCTTTGCTCTGATATCCTCAACAACGGGGTTACAATACCTACAATGATACCTCAAGGTACCAGCTTTGTTAATTTAAAAATCCGATAGTTCTCCTCTTTCAGTTCTACTCCAGAGGTGCTGTAAATCAAGATCATCCTTCTTATGTAATTTTGTAAGTGTTATCCATGCAGGCCCTTCAACTTCTAAGCTAGACAACACGCTACTATCCTTAACAATAATGTTCATTAATAAATACTCCTCCACTAAGGACTGCACAGAGAGGTTGAAGAAATGCGTAATTTTCTTCCCAAAGCATTGACCACCACATTAGCCTTGCCCGGATGATAAAGGATATCGACCTCATAGTTTGCAATATACTGCATCTATCTATGTTGGTGCCAATTTAGCTCTTTCTAGGTGAAGACATACTTCTAACTTCTATGATCCGTATAGATTTTTCATGATACTACATACAAAAGATGTCTCCATAACTTCAAAGCATATATAACTAAAAAAAATTCCAACTCATGAGTAGGATAATTTCCATTATGTACCTTCAATTGTCTTGATCCATACGCGATCACCTTTCCTTTTTGCATCAGAACGCAACCGAGACCAACTCGCGAAGCGTCGACATAAATGGTAAATTCCACTCCCTTAGTGGGCAATGCTAAAACTAGGCAGCACACAATCTCTTCTTCAATTCCTTAAAGGCTTCCTCACAATCCTTATTCAAACAAAAGCTGCACTCTTCTTCATAAGTTTGGTTAAGGGCGCAGACAACACTGAAAATCTTTGTACGAATCTCTTATAATAGCTTTCCAACCCTAAGATACTCCTTATCTCCTTAGGTGTTGTAGGTCTCTTCCAATCTAAAACT
Organism: Platanthera zijinensis; assembly: GCA_039513925.1. Classification (NCBI taxonomy): domain Eukaryota; kingdom Viridiplantae; phylum Streptophyta; class Magnoliopsida; order Asparagales; family Orchidaceae; genus Platanthera; species Platanthera zijinensis. Next base: position 123,327,113 of record CM077080.1, read on the forward strand.
GCGCTTATCTTTGCCGGGTCTACCAAAATTCCATCCTTACCACGTGACCCAAGAAAGACACTTGAGTCAACCAAAACTCACATTTACTTAACTTCACAAACAACTTGTGCTCCCTTAGCGTGGACAGAACCAAGCATAAATGTAAGGCATTCTCCTCGGCACTTCTAGAATATACTAGAATAATGTCTATAAAGACATCTACGAAGTGATCCAGAAAATCCTTGAATACTCTATTCATCATGTCCATAAAAGAAGAGGGTGCATTTGTTAATCCAAAAGACATCACTAAGAACTCAAAATGCCTATACCAGGAACGAAAGGAAGTTCACGGAACGTCAAACTTACAAATCCTCAATCGATGGTAGCCTGAACGAAGTTCAATCTTCGAGAACAGAACACTACCTTGTAACTGGTCAAACAAATCATCAATCTGAGAAAACCAATATCTGTTCTTGATAGTTACCTTATTCAGCTCTCCATAATATATGCACAACCTTATAGACCCATCCTTTTTTTACAAAGAGAACTAGAGCGTCGTTAGGCTAAAAAATGGGCCTAATAAAACCACACTTTAATAGTTCATTCATCTGGGTTTGCAACTCTTCCAACTCCTGCGGAGCTATACGATAAGGTGCCCTCGTAATAGGACGAGTACCATCCTAAAGGTCTATAATAAATTCTACATCTCTCATAGGAGGGAAACTTTGAAGACTGACCGGAAAAATATCGAGAAACTCTCGCACCACGGGAATGTCCTCGATACGCTTGGAATCACGAGCAGCTTCCAAAATAGAATTAAGGTAAGCAATACAACCGGATTCTAAATGTTTCTAAGCACGCACCGCAGATATGATTGAGGAGCCCTAATGCGGAAAACAAAACACACTCATGGGTTGGACGCTATCCATCCTGAAGTCCAAATGCTTAACTTTGCATTGGATGACTACATCATATCTTGACAACCAATCCATATCCAAAATCACATCGAAGTCTTCCAAATCTCGTACATTTAGATCGACATATGCTAGAAATCCATCTAAGAAAATAGAGCAATTCTTGATACCTTATTAGACACCACCGAATCACCGAATGGAAACTTAACACGAAGCGGATTGCCAGCTTGATCGATAACAAAACTTTATCAGTATACAAAATTCCTAGCCACGAAGGAATGAGTTGCACCCAAATCGAAAAGAATGCATGGCCAAAAATTATTTGCCTTAAACTCTCCTATAAAATCATACACGTAACTAATATGACTGCCAAAAAATTTACAACTACTAGCAGTCAATTAGGTCAGAATCAAACTTCAAATCACTTGGGCTGAATACTGAGCTTCTTTCTTGGTCACCACATTCAGTTTACCCTTTCCCACATCCAACTGCTGCAGCTGTGGGGGTGGCAGATCTTGTTGTGGAACTGGCTGTAACACAGACTGGGACTACGGGCATCTAAACTTCATGTGTCCCTTTTATCCACACTGATAGCAAGTCTTGTCCTTTAACCAACAACAGGCGACATCATGCCCCTTCCGCTTACACAAGGTGCAGGTAAGATTCAACTTGGGAGCGCTCTGAATCGCAAGTACCTGAGGTTGCTTATGAGCACACAGCCTTTTGAAACACTTCTTGACAGGGTGACCCAGATGACCAAAAAACTACATATTTCTTTGCCTCTTTTCTTTGGGGAAGAGCCAGATACCCAAGAGCATTCATTATCATCAAACTTTCTCTTTTATTTTCTCAGCAACAAGACAGTATTATTGGCATTATCAATAGCCTTAGCCTTCAATGCCGCCTCCACCGCTTAGGTATAACTCTCAGATCGGTAAGCGCTCGCTAACTATTAAAGTATCTTTAAAGACCAACAAGAAAATGCTTAACTTTTCCTTCCTCAGTGGATACTAACTCTTAATCAAAGCTTCTTAACTTGCTCAACTCGATCTCATACTCACCAACTGTGAGTTTCCTCAGCTTCAGATGCAGAAAATTGTTCATCAACCTATCCCGCTCCACCGTCGTCAGGAAATTCTTCAACAACATCCTCTTAAACTTTTCCCTTAAGCATCCATCTACAAGGTTTTCCTTTTCTCTAATCCACCAGCCTTTAGCAAGGCCCTTCAGTTGATAAGCAGCGATAATAACTTTTTGGTCCTCAGAAATTCCCGAATAGGAAAACATCTCCTCAATATAAACGATCCAGTCATTTAATGCTTTGAAATCAGCCCTCCTAACATAGGTCGGGGGTCGTAAGTGCTGGAAATGCGAGATGAAATTCATCTCAGGCGGCAACAGAATAGGAGGCACTAAGGGAGTAGGAGGGACAACCACAGCCTGATCCATCGCTAGGGGATGTACACCAGGCTGCCTCCTTAAGGTGGCAGTAAACAACGCCTGCATCTATGCTTGCATCGCAACCATCTGTTTTGATAAAGTCTCGTTGCTCAGACACACCTCCTATATCATCGCTTCACTATGCGCTCTCAAAGACTCGACCTCGAACTGGGGAGCCGATCTTAGCGTATGACGCTTCGAGGCTATCTTTTACAAATACAAACAAACGTCTCTTCAAGACTTAGCTAGACGCTAGAATTACTCAACTTAGAACAGACCGGAAATACGTAAACATCTGCTCTTGCTACTACCTTCCTCTGTGATTTTCTATGAATGATGTTGTTCTTTAACTTAGGATGATACACCCTCATCCCCACGACTCTTGTGCATATAATAGGAATACATAAATGCTTCAATCTTCCATTCAAATCATGTGTATGCGATTATCATCATGTAAATCTTTACTTAGCACATTTGCTTATGCTATATTATGTGGTGCATGTGGTGCTATTCATTCTAATAAAGGCCTTAATGCATGTTATGAGCGGCATACACATGAAATATTATGCATCCTATACTACATAATATTGCATTTAACGTAAAAAATAAAATCTAATGTGCATCAATATGATAATGTGAAGTCACCCATTTCAACTTAATAGTCTCATGTTGCTTTGCCCATGATAATCCACATACAAACATGTATTATGCATCCCATACTGCATAATATGCCCTGTATACTTCTGTCATGCTTATGGTGTAGTATTCATGCTTCAGTCAAGACATACTTATGACATATTGATGTGTGTATGCTTATGAAACAAACCTGCCTCTGATACCAACTATCACAACCCATATTTTCTAAAGATTTAAAGCAATATTAGAGTAAGAGAAAATACAAGTGTGATGCCACGCCATGCAGGGGACAACTATAGATGCTCATGCAAGAGCACACTTCTAATTTTTTTCCATAAAATACGTATATCTTTATGATTGAAAATGTGAATTTAGTTTAAAGTTAAAGACCGTGTCCCTCGGTTTAGTGGCTCAACTAGTCCACAAAATAAGAAAATATTGTTCGCAAAGGAACACCTTTAATTTACTACATTCATTTATCCTACATGAGCGTGAAAACCAAACGAACATGCTAATGAAATTCAGTCTCTAAATTTATTATAAGTAAAAAAAGAGAGTTTTATATTCATTAAAGTAGGTTGATATTAAGTTGAAAGAGAAGCTATGAATCTAAGCTAAAATGCAGATTTGTTTAGTCACAAAATTAACTAACATGCAACCTAACATAAAACATTCCTAGAGAGAAACACTTCAATAGTGAAAATTTCAGTAGTAGCGGAGATAGAAGCACAATAGTCTGATAAACGAAAATCTATGTTGCCAACAAACTGACACGAATCCATAACATTAACAATAAAAGTCCAAACTTCTGAAGTAAAGGAAAGAAACACAAATCACTCCTCAACTGGGAGAGAGAGAGAGATGAAGAAATAGCTATAGAAGACTGGCCAAACAAGCTCTGCCGATGCTACCTGCTACTGTACCAAACATGAGGCATTCAATAGAAAAGAATGCCTCAGTACAAAGAGCGCAAAGACGGCTCAAACATTAATAAAAAAATTTAATAAGATAAGTGGGTTACCAACCCAACTGGAAAAGTTGCAAACCACAGAAATCAATAACATATGAGTAAGGAGAACGATTAGCTTGTCATAAAGCGGCCACATAAAAAGAAATACTTGCACTAAGTGTGAAAAGGACTCTTATTGATGTCCAAAGTATATGTAAATATATAGTCGTAGTAGTAGTATTTATTAACTTGAAGAGTGAATCATCAATGACAGACATAAAATAGTACTTAGGCGGTGGCTATCTTTCCAACACAAATCATCAGACCAACACATCCAAAGAAACAGACACTGAGGTGATGGTCCCTTATCCACTGTCCACCAAAAGTCCAAAATAATAAAATCACCAGGTGTAATGATTCACAACATGGACTAAGGTGGCGGTCCTTTATCTACTGTCAACCAAAAGTCAAAAATAATAATATAAATACAATACTAAACCGAAAATGCCCAAGACTTAGCATCGAGTTGCCACAACGATACAAGGGAAGAATAATCCAGAAGTTTCTCATAGTAAATAGCTCTATTCGATGAATTTGACTAAGTATACTCGTCAAAAACCTCTCGATGAATTCCGCGGAAGCACTCGACGAATCACTGAGTCCATATGATGAATTCAGTGCAAACATTCGACAAACTCCACAAGAACACTCGATGAATTTCACTTCATTCACTCATCAAATTCACTTAATCTCTCGATGAATTTTACTTAGAATACTTGATTAACTCAACCAATTACACAGGAACACCGAGATCACTTGACGAATTCAGATTGACTTTAGGAGGTCACCCGATGAATTCCACTTGGCTTCATGAGATCACTCAACAAATTCCACTTGAATTCAGAGATCACTCGACGAATTGACATAGGATATAATTTGCACAACTCCAAATCAGCAATTCAAACACCGTGGAGGCAAAAAAAACTTTTTTTGGATCTTATAAGGTAAGAAAAGAAGAAAAGAAAGAACAATGACAACAAAGCAAGAGGGGTAGACAACCACTTGCCTCAAATCTCTAGGTTTCTGGCCTCTTTAGCACTCAATGCCATGGATCGGTCAAGAGAAACCCACCACGAGAAAGTTTTGAAAGGTTTGGAGTGAAAGGCTAGGGCTACTTGCTCTAGCTCCAAAAATCCATGAAATTGAAAGAACTCACAGTACACACGAAGGCCTCAGCAAGAGCAGTCCAAATCTCTAATACAACGATGATATCTTGTGCCCAAGCTCCGGCGGTGGCGAACGAAGAGCCTCCAGAACGAATGACTCCTTTGCCCTCTATCTTGTGATTTGGTCCGGCAGAACGGTAGAAAAGTCCCGAAAACCCTAAATTCTAAAGGATGATCAGCTTTTATATATGAAGTTTTTAGATAAATAGCTAAAGTTGATATTACATTACATAGTTATACACACATGGCTTGATACTTAGGAAGATATTGCTGATGCACTACAACGCTTGAATTAACGTACTGCCCATACATCACTACTATGTTATTAAAGCGATTAAATTAATTATTGAAAATACTGGGGCATTATAGTCACCTCTCCTAAAAGGAGTTTCATCCTGAAACTTAGAATGCAACTTGAACCTATAATAAAAATTAAGGCAACTAACTTTGCGGGATAAAACTCTTACCATAGAAAACTAGGAGAATAGATACGGATGAGATTCTTTCATAGCAGACTCTAATTCCCAGGTTGCACCGCTGCTGTCCTGATTTTACCAAAGAACTTTCACCATGAGAATTATCTTTATCCTCAACACTCGAACATGCATCTCTAAGATATATACCAGTTCTTTAATATAAGAAAGATTGGGTTGCAACGGGGCACCGAGTTAAGAACATAATGCTTGCTACGCAAACACTTTCACAACAGGCTCACATTAAACATATCATGAACACCAGGGAAAGTAGAAGGCAACTTTAGCCTATAAGATGACACTCTGATGCGCTCAACAATCTAGAAAGGCCCCACATACCTGGGATCCAACTTATGGTTCTTCCCAAATCTCTTAACACCTGACAACGGAGAAACCTTCAAGAAAAGTATGTCCCCAACTGTGAATTCCAGATCAACCCTACATCGATTTTTGTTCTTCTCATAGCGCTCTTGAGCAAAACGAAGCTTTTCACGGATATGCATTATTGCAACACTCATCTCTTCCAAGGCTTCTAGACCTAACAATGACCACTCACCAACTTCAGACCAAAACTGGGGAGTTTGATAATGCCACCCATAAAAGGCTTCAAAAGGCGCCATCTGCAAACTCACCTTATAAATGTTGTGGTAGGTAAACTCCATAAGTCCGAGACACTTGCCTCATGCCCCATAATGGTCCAGGATATAACATCTAATCATATCTTCCATAATCTAATTTACTCTTTCCATTTGACCATTTGTCTATAGATGATAAACAATAGAATATCTGAGGTCTGTGCCCAAAGCTTCCTGCAAGCTTCTCCAGAAATGATACATATATCTATAATCTCGATCTAACATAATACTCACTGACAAACCATGCAACCTGATGAACTCATCCAAATAAAGCTCTGCTATCTTCTCCATATAATAGCTAATCTTAAAAGGCACAAAGTGAGCACACTTTGTTAATCTGTCAACAATGACCCACACGACATCATTCCCTCGGGGAGACCTCGACAAACCTGTAATGAAATCCATAGAAATATTCTCCCACTTCTAGTTGGTAATATCCAAAGGCATCAACTTACCTCCAGGCCTTCATGATCTGCCTTAATACGCTGGCAAGTGTAACACATAGACACAAATTAGCTATACCGTTCTTCATACCCTACCACCAAATGATCTCCTTTAGTTCTCAATACATCTTTGTAGAACTAGGATGGTAGGAAACACTTGAACCATGCACTTCATCACAAATCTTTGGTCTGATATCTTCAACAACAGGGATGCAATACCTACCATGATACCTCAAGGTACCAGCTTTGTTAATTGAAAAATCTGATAGTTCTTCTCTTTAAGTTCTACTTCGGAGGTACTAAAATTCAAGATCATCCTTCTGATGTAATTTTGTAAGTGTTATCCATGAAAGCTCTTCAACTTGTAAGATAGACGACACACTACTATCCTTAACAGTAATGTTCGTTAATAAAAACTCCTCCACTAAGGACTGCATATAGAGGTTGAAGACATGCACGACTTTTCTTCTCAAGGCATCGACCACCACAATAGCCTTGATCGGATGGTAAAGGATATCGACCTCATAGTCCGCAAAATACTCCATCCATCTACGCTGACACAAATTTAGCACTTTCTAGGTGAAGACATACTTCAAACTCTTATAATCCGTATAGATTTTGCATGACACTCCATGCAAAAGATATCTCCATAACTTCAAGGCAAAGATGACCGCAACAAATTCCAAATCATGAGTAGGATAATTCCCTTCATGTACCTTCAATTGTCTTGATTCATACGTGATCACCTTTATTTATTGCATCAGAATACAACCGTGACCAACTCGCATAGCGTCGACATAAATGTCAAATTCCACTCCCTCAGTGGGCAATGCCAAAAATGGGTCAGAACACAATCTCTTCTTCAATTCATGAAAGGCTTACTCACAATCACTGATTCAAACAAAAGCTGTGCTCTTTTGCATGTTTGGTTAAGGGCACAGAAAACACTGAAAATCCTTGTATGAATCTCCTATAATAGCCTTCTAACCCTAAGAAACACCTTATCTCTTAAGGTATTGTTGGCGGCTTCCAATCTAAAACTGCGCTTATCTTTGCTGGGTCAACCGAAATTTAATCCTTACTAACCACGTGACCCAGAAAAGACACTTGAGTCAACCAAAACTCGTATTTACTTAACTTCACAAACAACTCATGCTCCCTCAACGTGGACAGCACAAAGCATAAATGCAAGGCATGCTCCTCAACACTTCTAGAATATAATAGAACATCGCCTATAAAGATAACCACAAAGTTATCTAGGAAATACTTGAATACACTATTCATCATGTCAATAAAAACTGAGGGTGCATTCGTTAATCCAAAAGACATCAACAAGAACTCAAAATGTCCATTCTAGGAACGAAAGGAAGTTCGCGGAATGTCTAACTCACAGATCCTCAACTAATGGTAGCCTGAACAAAGGTCAATCTTCGAGAACACAACACTACCTCGTAACTGGTCAAACAAATAATCAATCCGAGGAAATAGATATTTGTTCTTGATATTTACCTCATCCAGCTATCTATAATTTATACACAACCTTATAGATCCATCCTTTTTATGTATAAAGAGAACTAGAGCACCCCAAGGCGAAAAACTAGGCTTAAGAAAATCACATTATAAGAAATAGTCTATTTGGGTCCGCAACTCTTCCAACTCACGTGAAGCCATATGATAAGGTGCCCTCACAATAGGACAAGTACCAGGTTCAAGGTCTATAATAAATTCTACATCTCTTATTGGAGGGAGACCAGTAAGACTGACTGGAAAAACATTAGGAAACTCTCACACTGTGGGAATGTCCTCGACACAACATGAATAAGGAGCAAAATCCAAAATAGAAACAAGGTAATCAATAAAATCAGATTCTAAAAGTTTCCGAGCACGCACCGTAGATATGATTGAGGAGCCCTGATGCGAAAAACCATACACACTCATGGGATGTCCGCTATCCATCCCAAAGTCCAAAAGCTTAACTTTGCATTGGATGACCTCATCATATCTCGACAACCAATCTATACTCAAAATCCCATTGAATTCTTCGAAATATAGCACCTTCAAATCGACATATGCTAGAAATCCAACTAAGAGAATATGGCAATTTTTGATACCCTGATTAGACACCACCAAATCACCGGATGGGAACTTAACACGAAATGGATCGCAAACTTGATCGATAACAAAATGATGTCGGTCTACAAAATTCCTAGCCATGAAGGAATGAGTAACTCTGGAATCGAAAATAATGCGCGCCCAAACATTCTTTACGCTAAAATCATCTATAAAATCATACACGTAACTAATATGACTGCCATAAAATCTATAACTACCAGCAAGCAATTAGGTCAGAATCAAACTTTAAATCACTTGGGCTAAAGACTGAACTTCCTCCTTGTCACCACGTTTAATTTACCCTTTCCCTCATCCAATTACTACAGCTGTAATAGTGGCAGATCTTGAAGAGGAACTGGCTGCAACACGGGCTGGGACTGCGGGCATCTAGACTTCATGTGTCCCTTCTATTTGCACTTATAACAGGTCTTGTCCTTTAACCAATAGCGGGCGACATCATGCCCCTTCACCATAAACAAGGTGCAGGTAAGCTCCCCCTTGGGTGCACTCTGAATTGTAAGTACCTGACATTGCTTTTGATCACCCAACCTTTTGAAACACTTCTCAACAAGGTGGCCCAGACGACCACAAAAACTGCATATTTCTTTGCCTTCTTTCTTTGGAGCAGGGCCAAAAGCCCAAGAGCTTTCATTATGATCAACCTTTCTCTTTTCTTTTCTCAATAACAAGCCACGATTCTTAGTATTATTGATAGTATCGACATTCAACGTGGCCTCCACCCCTTCCATATAACTCTCGGATCAAAAAACACTGGCTAACTACTGGATGTGGCTTTGAAGACCACCTAGAAAATACTTAAATCTGCCTTCCTCAGTGGTTACTAACTCTGGAGCAAACCTGCTCAACTTGCTGAACTCAATCTCATACTCACAACCTATGAGTTGCCTCTACATCAGATGTAGAAAATTGTTCATCAACCGATCCCGCTCCACTGTCGACAAGAACTTAATCAACAACATCCTCTTAAACCTTTCCTACGAGCATCCATCTACATGGTTTTTGATATATAAAATAGCAGTGATGTGTGAAGAAGGAGAGGGGTTTTGAATTCAGATTGATAATATTCTTCGATTCTATATCCGATAAAGGCAAGTTTACCTTATCGTTTATAGTATATGATATTTAAGTTCAATATCAAGGTCGTAATACCTAGGGCAGATTGGTTACTTCTACTTTGAGGAGATTACTGTTATTTTATCAAATGATTTTTTAATTTGTTTTGCTAAATAAGCGATAAATTGCACTTTATAAAAAGGGTTAAAAAGATGGAAAAAAGAATTAGTACTTGATTTTGAATCACTTTGGCACAAGCTAATAAAAATGAAATAACAAACTAAATCTTAATAAAGTAAAAGGCAACTTGACCGTGGAGGTTCCTGAAGCTTGAACACGCTCCTCTCGAAGAAGTGCCCAACTGAGTTTAGGAAGATCCTGCCGAACTCTCATCCTGTATTTGAATGCCTAAAGTTCGCTTTAAGTGGCGAACCCGGCTATTAGATTTGACTCCAATCTGGGAGATTTACATTATTCTCTCTCGAGAGGTTCGTGCAACTCTCATTACTCTTGGGTGATCAATTCAGACTATGAGCCTCTCATCTAGCTAATAATGAAAACATAAGTGGAGACTATATATCGATAATATAGTAAAAGAGATTACTAGCTGAGACTTTTATAGTAATAAGAAAGGAAGAGAAAGAGATACTTTTTTTTTACTAAAACATAAGGAGTTACAAGTTGAAAAAAAAAACTACAATTGCATGAAATAGAGAATAGCTATGCACTAATTCTACACTAGTAAAAGAGATTATAAGTTTATTACAAAAGTTGCATAGAAATAACTTGAAGTGAGAGAGAAATTAGAGAAAAAATAAGAATATAAGCACGAAGAAAAACAAGTAGCAGCACAAAAACTCTCAACAAATCTCAACTAATCTGCTTATAAACTGCTCTCAATCTATTCTAATATAGTCTGGAACACTTGGAACTTTCTGGTATTTATAGAAATTTTTTGGGAAGTACACGCCCCTTACACGCCAGTGTAGGTGGGGCGTGTAAGGTTTGTTGACTTCTACTGATGGAAATCTTGCAGGACGACAACAGGCTCTGGAATTTTGGTACACGCCCCAGGTATATGCCTGTGTAGGGGGGAGTGTAAGGTTCAGCGTGACATAGATCGATGAACTTTGCACTGCATTGCCGAAAATGAGGACTTGACAGGACATACCCCAGGTACACACCCGTATAGGTGGTACACGACCGTGACCTACAACGTGTAAGATGGATATTTTGGATCTGGACTTCAGACCGTGGCTTCATTCAGATCGGGTTACATGCCTGTATAATGGGTACACGACCGTTACCTAGGGGCGTGTAAAATGAAAAATGACCAAAAAGTGTCAAAATCTTGAAAAACATAAAATAAACTGAGTTAGAACAATTTTTATAAAAGGAACTAATTATAGGCTCAAAATTCATAAATATATAATTTTAAACAAGAAAATATATGGATTTATCCAAGTAATTTAGGCTACAATAAGTATCACACTAAACCAAAGCATGAGTTTTATAAAAATTTCGATCATGAAGCAAAAAAAAAAAATATAAGCAATTTTTTTCTTTTCTTTTCCCCTTTTTTGATATAACATTTTTGTTTTTTTTCATACAAAAGGTGATAAATATTTTCCTTTTGAAATTGGCCAAACACAACTTTTTTTAACTAATACACATATTCCTTGGATAATATTCTTTTGAGCATATATTTATTCTCTTTGAAGTTCTCCAAATATCTCACAAACCTATCACAGTCATGAAATTTAAAAACTCAAAAGGTTGGTGTGATCAAATAGGTAGGAAAAATTGGCTTTGGTGAGATGATAAGTGAACGTAACAAGTAAAATATGGAAAAAAGCCCAAAAGAGGCTAACTAGAGATTTATTTAAAAGGTTGGCATGAAGGCTCAAACGAATACAAAAATGGCCTAACTCATTTTCATGCTCCTAAATTCCTCTAAAGCATAGGTTTTGAAAAATTTCGAAAAGAATAAACCCTAGATAGCAAATAGAGACTAATGAAATTATCATGAACATAACAATAGTAAGCATCAAGGATAATTCACATCTACTACATTATTCCAAAGTTAACTTTACAAGATTTTTAAACACCAAAAGGAAAATAGTGGACGGAGAATTTTTAAGAAAGTAAAGGGAATAAAAGAAGAAAATCATAAAGAAGTGCAAGATTTAGAATTTTTTTCAAATTGATATGCTACATAGAATTAGAAACACAACATGACCAACAATTTACTTGTACAACATAATTAAAAAGAAGGATTAGGAAAAATTAAAACTAGCTATGTTTATATAAAAGATTTTGAGAATAACAAAACAAAAAGCATGGGGGTAATATTGATTCAACCACAATTAATCTAAACTACTATTGATTCCACCATGGTTTTTGTAAAACTTTTTTTTAGCAAATAATAACAAATGTTTTTGGACTTCCCGAGGGCTTGATAATACGTTTTGTAGTCTAAACTATTAGGGTATTTTTAGTTTTTAATGCACAAATCATGCCTTATAAGTTTATTTGTTGGCCTCTTTTTGTATTTATTATTTCCACTAATGTTTTCTTCTCTTTTTGTAGGTTTCCAGAGTTTTCAGCCAAAAATGACCTGACACGCCCCCTTACACGCCCTCCCTGGGCGTGTAACCAGATCCCAAGGAAGGTTGCTTTCGGAGGCCAAATACCGAGAAAAACACCTGACACGCCCCCCTACACGCCCTCCCTAGGCGTATCTCTGGGCGTGTCACCCTCATCCCGAAGCTTGCTGCCGTATTTAAAGATTTTCCATTGTTGCACGTCAACAGTACTGACGTGCCCCCCTACACGTGCATGGCCCAGGGGCGTGTTCCACCTTTTTCAATGACTGATGGATTTCCGACCAATGATTGAGACTTGACGTGCCTTACATTTTCCTCCTATATGGGCGTGGATCAGGGCATGTCCACCAACATATATAAGAAATCATCATTCCCGCCAGAATCTAGAGCCCGAGGTCAACTCCGTGCATGTCATGCCCCCCTAACACGCCCTCCCTGGGCGTGATAAAGGGCGTGACCAACCTGTGAGAATTTTTATTAATTCAGGCCTCCCCCTTGTGTCCAGAAGAAGTTTTGGGTTAAGAGGGGAGGTGCTTCCATTTTATTTCTTAGTGTTTTTCATTTTCTCTCTCTCTCTCTCTCTTTCTCATTTTATGTCTTTCTTATCCCTAGCTTAGTGTAAACATTTGTTATAGTTTTTGTAATTGCTTTAGTTGCTAAATGTAAAGCTAGTTTAGGTTTTTTATTCCATGCAAGTGTACTCCTTTCTTTCAATTTGTAACTCTCTTTTGACATTAATATAAAGTGCCATTTTTTACTTTGTGTTCTTAATGTTCTTCTACTCATCCCTCCTCCTTCACTTCTCCATGACTAACTAATCCTCCTTGTACTTGATCTTGATGATCCGAGGTTCGAGTTAATTAAGTTATGATTCTTTAAATTTACTTTTTAAGGGTTTAATCCTTCGATTTACTCTTGATTTTTCATGTTTGGAGTTATATCATCGATATATCATTTCCTTCTTTGTTTTCACTCTTAGCTAGCCGAGATGCTCGTAGTTTGAAGTGAACACTCAAAAGTAAAGAGAGTTGCATGCACCCCTCGAGAGAGGCATACGTCCAAATCTCAAAGATTGGAGTGAAGTACAATAGTAGGGTTCACCGTGTAAAGCAAGATTTAGGCCTCCGATTTGGATGAGAGTTCGGTCGGACCTTCCTAAACTCAGTTGGGCACGACTTTGAGAGAAGCGTGTTCAAGCTTTATGAAAGGAGGCTGTTAGATCAGATTACTGTAGAGGGGTGGGGGGGTGGGTGAATAGAGTATTAAAACTTTGGCTCTTTTTTTAGATTATATCAGAGTAAATATAGTGATACCATATATTATTTAAGGAATAAGAAAACAAAGCTAAACAATTCAGCAATCACAAGCACATCAAAACAAAAGAAAAAGGAGAAACCAGATGACACAAGAAGTTTATAGTGGTTCCCCTAAACTTGGGTACATCCACTCTTCTACCACCCTTGGTAGGAATCCACTAGCAGGTTATGATCAGGTGATTGCCACCACAAGATCTGGTTCAGGTAGATCAGGAAACCCTTCAGGCTTTTGATCAGGTGCCCAAAAACCACCTTCAAGTCTTTTGGAGGGAGACTTTTCAACCAAACTAACTTTTGAAGGGAGCTATAACCCTGTACAATGGGATGGAAAATGTTGATGGAGGTCTTCTCTTTTCTCAAATATAGCTGAGAAGACAGTGTTGATTCTTGTGTTGTCAAAGCACCTTCTTAGAAGTAGAATGCATCAAGAAGAACAGAGCTTTGCTAAAGGGTGAGTAGGTCTTCAGCTTGATCTGCCAAGGTTCAGGAAATCTAGTAACAGATGTTGAATAGAATGTCTCTAAGGATTTCTGGAACAGACGTTGAAGAAGACTCTTGATCTTGATGATTTGTTATTCTTAAAACTACAGTGTTAATAGAGAATGAATAGGCGTTGAGAGCGTCGAGTGCTTGTTCAGAATTTCCTATGCAGTGCTTCTCGATTACTCTTCCGGTCTCTCTAACTATCTTTCTTATCTGTTGTATATTTTTTCTCGAAAAGGAGAGAATTACTTTTATTCTACTGCTGAAAAATTCGCTTTGAATTTTTCAATTCTTTCCATAAATGCTGGCTGCTGGGGGGAAAGGAAATGGCTGGAATAATAGCATTAATAAGTTTCCAAACTGTTCTTGATAGAATAAGCAAATATTTATTTTAAAGAATACCACATTTAATACAGCCAATTAACGACTATATTCAGAAGAATATTTGCATTAAATGCTCAGAATAATACTGCTAATAAGGAACAGAAGAGGGAAGGACTCATTCTTGAACTACACAGAGAACTTCAAATGCAGAAAAAAATTCGTCGACCTGATATCAAGGATCGTCGACCAGGGAATTCAAGTTCGTTGACCTAAGCTCTGCGATCTGTTAACTGGGAATGACTTTCCAAATCTGTACTCTGAGTTCGTCGAGCTGAGAAACTGATAGAAGAAAACTAAGCATCGACCTGAGCTCTGAGAACATCAAGCTCAGCTCAGAGAAATAACTCTGAGTTCGTCAATCTGAGATTGACGATCATCGAGCTGAGTTCAAAGAATTTTGAACTGATCACTGTCTTCTGAAAGCTGCTAAATCTGATTCTCTTAAGTTCACTTCTGGCTTGTCCAAGGAGGTAGCACTAATCAGGACTTAGCCTAAACTTTAGAAGTACTACTCATAACCCTTGCTATACAATGTTTGGTCATACTCAGCCTAAGTTAGTGAACCTAGCCCAAATCTAACTAGGGATCCAACAATCTCCCCCTATTTGGGTGAGGTCACTAACACAAAAACAAAACGATCATAAAGCAGAAGAAAAATATTCAGCAGATATTTACAGAGTTGTGCTTCATGATAAACTAAGAGAATAGAGTTCAAAAGATAACTAGAAAATAAAAGAAAGGAAACTTATTTCTTTTTCTGGGCTTTGTCTTTGTCTGAATCTTCAGAAGGTTGTCTGAATTTGATCACTCTGTTAGGGTTGGCAGCTTCTTTCTTTGACATATACATGTCAGATGCTCCAATAATAGTTTAAGAAGAGGTTCTGGGTACAACAGCCTCTGGGTACAACTTCATATAATCATCAACATTGAAAAATTTATTAGCCTTAACATACCTAAACAATTCTTCTTTTCTGTAGGTTGACATAGTTGAGAATTGAGAAATAACATTCCCTTCTGCTTTTGCTTTGTTAATCTGAGAAAGTATTATGAGCTCATGGAATCTAGCCATCCTGGCAGAGGTCTCCTGTTCTGGATCAACAAAAGAAATTGGAGGAGACTCTGGCCTTCTTAAACTAGAATCCTGCATCGGTTCTTCAGTAGGAACTTTCTTTGAAGAATCTGAAGGTCGATTGCTTGAAGAGGATTATTGATAGCTTTGTCTGGGTTGTCTCTGATAAGTCTTTGTTATAGAAGCAGGCTTCTGAGATAACTTTCCTGAGGAACCTGAAGAGGGAGGAGGAGGAGGACCTCTCCTGAACTTTTGAGGAGGATGAGAGTACCTTCTTCTCTTCTTCCTAGCCTTTTTCTCATTCTTAGACAACCACATCCACTGTGGCATACCAGGGTAGGGAGTAATATTTTGAAAATATAGTATGGAGTGTCATTACTTGGATTTAGCTTTGGAACTGCCTTAGGAGGGGCTTTCCTTTTCATATACATTTTCTTTCTACTGTCATCAGAATCTGAGTAATCAGATTGATCATCATCAGAAGATCCTTGAGGATTATCATACATAACATCAATCTCAGCAATGACTTCTTTTGGAAATTACTTTCCAACTGAAGGAGGGAAAACTGGAGGAGGAACTGTTGGAGGTGGAATGATTTTAGCAGGGACTTCTTTAGTTTCCAGATCCATATCCTGGATAAGCTCAGCCTCTGGAACTAAGATGAGTTCAAGCTCTGGAGCTTCAAAACTTTTTTGTATCTACTGTAGGGTCCTTGAACTGATGGGAGCTGAGTAGCAAATAATATCTGTACACCCATGAAAAGATACAAAAAGAAGACAATTTCTGTATAAAAGATCAAAAGATCTTAGAACTGAATCAAGGTCAAAATCTGGAGCAATGAGGCAATCTCCATAAAGAATTTCCAAATGATTGATCTCAAATTTAGTATCCATAAACTCAACAAGATCTGCATCAATAAATTCTGTATCAATAATGTCAGCTTCTGCTATAAATTCTGTATCTACTACTACTACTGCTACTGCATCTCCTACTGCTACTGTATCTGCTACTACTTCTTGAGCAACCTCTTCACTGAGTATCTCCCCCTGCCTGGTTTCAGTAGCTATTGGAGCCAGGCTCCTAACAAAAGAGGTTGAGATAGAGAATGTAGAAAGCTGAGCAGCAAGGGTAGAGATAGACATAGCAAGAGGTGTGATAGATGCTAAGATGAGAGAGATGGAGGGAGAAGATGAATCTGAGAATTCTGGAGGGGTTTGGGTAGAGATAGATGGATTGATGATGGAAGAGGATGAGGGATGACAATCTAACATTGGTTCATCTGATGAATTGCTTGGGGATGAAAGAAGGTTGAAAGAGGGTAGAGAAGTGAGATTTTGAAGATTAGATGGAAGGGGGGATAGAGGTGGAGTGTAGAATCTGGAGATTAAGATTTTTCTTGAAGTTGTTATTGTTTGTACTGGGGATGAAATGATGGGGGACTGAGGAGGTGTAGGTTGATGAACTGGAGAAGCAGGGTGGATGGGGGAAGCAGGAGGTATAAGTAAAGATGCTGGAGCTGAGCAAATATGTTTGAGGGATGATGAAAGGGTTTGGTCAAGAGGGGGAATGGAACTTTCTTCTTCAGGGTGGGGAGTGGCTGGTACTGCCCTAGTACTCTCAGAGGTTTTAGAGGAGGAAGCCCTGGACGTCTTTGGGATAGTCCTCTCCCACCTGCCAAATAAGGCTCAGGTGAACCTCTTAGAGGCGTTGATGAATATGGTCGGGGCGACCAGGGATTCAGCGGCCTTAGCATTAAGGAAGATTCCAAGAATCCTTCCAAAATAATTTTCTTTCTTATTATTCTTCTTTCTAATCAGATTGAACAAAATTTTGGCCTAATTAATAGCCTTCTTATTTACCACAGCACTCATCCCTAAGAACTGCTGCCTGGTAATGTGATCATGAGCTGTATGCTTGCCCATCAAAACTTTACCGACTACATCTGCAAGAAATTTATACCCAGCAGATAGGTCCTTCTTCAGCAGTTTATTTAGGTTGTCTCCACTATAACCCATCAAAGTCAACATTTCCTCATATTCAGAAGATTCAAGTTCAATTTCTTCTTCACCGTTAACTAGTCCAAAGATTTCAGAAAGAGTATTTGGGGTTAAGGAAACAGCGTTACCCGATATAGATCCAACCATCATGTCAGCATATAGAGTAGACGAAGTATAAACCCACTCTCTTATTTAAGAACCAGCTATCTTCATTCTGGAAGATATTTGGGTCTTCAAACTGAGTTCCTCGAATAATTGCAGAATATCTTTGAAGATCTGGTCTGACTGCTGAAACGAATCAAAATCGATGTCGAAACCCATATCGAACTTCATGCCATAAAGAGCTCCTGCTAGAATCGCCATTAGTTTCCTACAACACGAAAGCAAAAAGATCAAATCCTAAGGAACAAAAACCGCGAGATGGAGGTCGAAGAAAACTTAGTTATAAGGTTTTTCAGAATATGAACTGACAAACTCCATCCTGGGAAATAAGAGAAATCTTCGATCTGAGGTTGACAAAATGTTTTATAGTTAAAGGAATTTGTCGATCTCAGTCAAAAGAGGGGAAAACTTTTCATCGTACTCAGGTCGATGAACTTTTCTGAAGCTAGATCGTCGATCTCAAGTCGACGAAAAATGACTTCCACAGAGAGTTCATCGATCTCAGGTCGACGAAAAATCTCAAGAACTTCCCTTAGTTTGTCGATCTCATGTCGATGAATTTTGGTAAGTTCTATGACCACAGACAGGGAATTAAATTAAAGTATCACCATTCATCATGCCTAACTGATTCATAAAGGATAGATTTTTCTTCTCATCCACAGATTTGGTGAAGATGTCTGCCCTTTACAAATCAACGAGAATGAAAGTTATATTAATTATCTTCTTGTCCACACATTCTTTAATGAAATGATGTCTAACATCTATATGCTTGGTTATTGAATGATGTAATGGATTCAGTGCTATAGATGTAGCACTGGTACTGTCACAAAATAGAGTTGATTTATTTAAGTTGTAACCATAATCCAGGAGTTGATTTTGTATCCATAGCATCTGTGAGCAGCAACTGCCAACTGCTATATATTCAGCTTCTGCAGTTGATGTAGACATAGATGTCTGCTTTTTACAAAACCAGGAGACAAGTCTAGCACCAAGAAATTGACATGTGCCTGAAGTGCTTTTCCTATCCACTCTACATCTAGCAAAGTCAGCATTTGAGTATCCAGTTAACTCAAATTCTGATTCAGTTGGATACCAGAGTCCTAGATCTGGGTAACTCTTTATATATCTTAAAATCCTTTTTAATAAAATTATGTGAGATTTTTTAGGGTTGACCTAGAACCTAACACAAAGACATGTAGCAAATAATATATCAGGCCTACTTGCTGTGAGATATAGAAGGGACCCAATAATGGCCCTATACAATTTCTGATCAACAAGTTTCCCTTGTTCATCAGAATCAACCACAACATTTGTAGCCATAGGTGTTTTCTTAGCTGAGGCATCATCAATCCCAAACCTTTTAATCAGCTCTTTAGCATATTTGGATTGAGATAAGAAAATGCCATCAGGAGTCTGCTTAACTTGGAGGCCAAGGAAGTAGGAAAGCTCACCCATGCTGCTAATCTCAAACTTGGAATGCATAAGGTTAGAAAACCTTTTACATAGTTTGGGATCTGTAGAGCCCAATATTATGTCATCTACATATATTTGTACCAAAAGAATTTTATCATTATGATGCTTGAAAAATAAAGTCCTATCTACCATGCCTATATAAAACTTTTGCTCTAAAAGAAAGCTAGCTAAGGTTTCATACAAAGCTCCTGGCACTTGATTTAGACCATAGAGAGCTTTATGTAATCTAAAAACATAATTGGGATAAGATGAAGAGATAAAACCTGGAGGTTGTTCAACATAAATCTCTTCTTTTAATTCTCCATTCAGAAATGCACTTTTTACATCCATCTGGTAGACTTTGAATTTCTTAAAAGCAGCAAAAGGAAAATCCTTATTGCCTCTAGCCTGGCAACAAGTGCAAAGGTTTGATCATAATAATTCCCTTCCTCTTGCCTATAGCCTTGAGCAACAAGCCTAGCCTTGTTCCTTACAATCACATCTTGAGCATCAAGCTTGTTCCTTAAAACCCACTTGGTCCCAATTACTGGATAGCCTTTAGGCCTTGGAACTAAGTCCCAACCTCTACATCTCTCAAACTGATTGAGCTCCTCTTGCATTGCAATAATCCAGTGAGGATCTTGCTCTGCATCAATTATGGATTGAGGCTCAACTTGAGAGAGAAAACATGCATGCATCACATCATGGTTGAGTTGATGCCTTGTCTGTACACCTACTGACATGTCTCCAATCACTTGAGATCTAGGGTGATCCCTTAGTGTGACAAGATCAGATGGTGGAGTTGGTTCAGCAACAATATTTGGAATGAATTCCTCTTGTGGAATTACATCTGCTATTGGAGGAAGTTCAACTGCTTCCACAGTTTCTTCTTCACTTTCTTCGTCACATTATGGAGGAGGATGTGATATAACATTTGTTGTAAGGTTTAGTTCATCCATTTTCTCACACAAGTGAGGTACCTGCAATAGCTCATTGGTAGAAATTTCTTTCTCCTTGCAATAAATATTAGCTTCATCAAAAGTTACATGCACAGATTCCTCAATTTTTAAAGATGATTTATTAAACACCCTATAAGCTTTGCTGACTTGGGAATATCCTAGAAAAATTCCCATTACTGCCTTTGCTTAAAATTTTCTAATATATTTCTTGTCATTGCTATGAATATAGCATATACAACCAAATACTTTAAAATATATGACTTTAGGTTTCTTTCCTTTAAGTAACTCATAAGGAGTCTTATTCTTAAGCTTGCGTATAAGACTTCTATTTAACACATAATTTGCTGTGCTTACAGCCTCTGCCCAAAAAGATAGGGAAAATAAGCATTTGCAAGTAATGTGTTTGTATATTCAATTAGTGTTCTATTCTTCCTTTCAACAATCCCATTTTGTTGAGATGTTCTAGGAGCTGAGAAGCAATGTCTGATACCTTCTTTCCTACAGAACTCTTGCATAAGAAGAGACTCAAACTCAGTACCATGATCACTTCTAATCAATGCAACTGGAGTAGAGTACTCAATCTGTATGTTCTTGAGAAAATCTATAAGAACCTTGAAAGTATCTGACTTAGATCTCAGAAAGAATACCCAAGTGAATCTAGAAAAGTCATCTACAATCACTAAAGTATAAGATTTCCCTCATAGGCTTTGTACTGATATAGGGATAAAAAGTTCCATATGTAGTAAGTACAATATCCTAGGTTAGTCACTTTTGTTTAATGATTTAAAACAAGATTTAGTTTGCTTTCCTAACTGACAAGCCAAGTAGAGACATTCCTTCTTATATGGGTAAGAAGGCAATCCTCTAACAATGTTGTCTTTAGAAAGCCTAGCTATGTTTCTCAAATTTATATGACCTAATCTTTTATGGCCCAAATAATTTTGATTGCTAATAAGATTAAATAAATAGATTTCTTAACTTGTAGATTTAAAGTTTACTAAGTATATGTTACCTTGTCTAATTCCAGTTAAAACAGTTTGATTATTTGCAGAAATAATACATTGAGATTCAGAAAAGCAAACCTGATAACCTGAATCACATAACTGACTTATAGATATGAGGTTATGCTTGAGACCATTAATATATTCTACCTTTTTGAAAGTGACATCTCCACTTTTGAAGTCTCCATAGCCTTCAGTCTGTCCAAAACTTGAATCTCCAAAGATGACTCTTGGACCAAGTTTAGACTTGAAGTTGATGAGACTGTCCTTGCATCCAGTCATGTGCTTAGAGCACCCACTTTCCAGATACCACATATTTTGAGTGATAGGATAGGTCTTTACCTGCAATAAAACAAATTAAAAGTTCTTGACCCAGGTAACCTTGGGTCCTTGTTTCTTTTCAAATGAAAAACTGGAAATAAATGAACATTCAGGTTGGTTCTTATAACTTAAGGGGTTAAATATTCTAGGAGAAATTATCCATTGGGTTAATGGGTTGATGATCTCCCTATGTTGGTTAGGTTTAATGTTACAGTTTTTGTTGGAATTTAAGTTTCTATAATTATGATCTGGGATTGACGAATTCTGGTGAGTTCGTCGACCTGAGCTCGACGAATTGGAATGAGATCTACGATCTCTGCTTGAAGAAGGAAAGTATTCATTCTCAGGGCAGCAATGTCATCAATCTCTAGTCGACGAACCATACTGGTTTCATGGATCATAGATCGAAGAATTTTTATTATTATGGTTTGTGTTCAGAGTTCGTCGATCTAAGGTCAACGAACTGTTCATGTTTCGTCGATCTAAGTTCGACAAAAACTATTGAACATTGTTATATCTATTGTTTTTCTTGTTCTTAGATTTTTGTTTTAATTCCATTTGCTTCAGAACTTCATTAACTTTATTAAGTGTTATTCTTGCCTTTTTCTGAAATAGAGTTAACAGGTTTTGATAGATTGTTCTTCTGGATTAGAGGTGGTTCACTAGATGAGGCACCTAATCCTTGTTTATAGTTATTAGTCCAAGCATTTAAGGTACTAGTTTTATCTAGTAATTTCATGCTCCTGCCATTTAGAGATTCCTCTAGTTTCTTGGCCTTACTTAGTTCAATTTTCAGGAAAACTATTTGTTCATTAACTGAATTTAGCTCAATTGACAATTTAGCATTTTCAACAAGACATTTATCTTGATCAGTTAATTTCTCTCTAAGAAGTTTGATTTCCTTCTTAGAGTTATTAAGTCTAAGCAAAGATTTTTTAATTTATATTTAATTCTTCTGATTCAAAATCATAGGAAGATATTACCTGATCTTCAGCAGACATAGATTCTTTATTATCTGAATCTTCAGCATCTGATTTGCTGTTGCAGGCATCAATTGACTTTAGGCAAACTTCCTTTGCCTTTTGCTCTTCTTCATCATCACTAGAGCTGGAAGAGGATGATCTTCTTCTGTATCACTCCAGGTCTCAGTAACAAAACCCTTTTCCTTCCTCTTGTGCTTGCTTGAGGAGGGTTTGTAGTGATGATTTCTTCTTGACTCTTTTTCTCTTCTCCTATCTTTCTTCCGAGCTTCTGGACACTCAAAGATGTAGTGTCCTGGCTTCCTGCAGTCAAAACAAACAATTTCTTTAGAAGGTGTTTTGTCATACCTTGGTTTGTCATCTTGTCTAGATGACTTCCTTCTGAAGTCTTTCTTTTCCATTTTGAAAAATCTTTTGGCAAATAGACTCATCAGTTCTTCATTGATTAGAGTCCCTTTAGAGTCCTCAGAACCTTGAAAGCAATGTTATTCTCCTTCTTGGTACGTGTTGGGGTCTTTATTTCAGCTGCTGCTTTTATGGTCTTCATCAGTTGCTCATATGATTTGAGCTTTCCAAGGAGAGACTAAGTTGATATCTCAATCATGCTTCTGGCTTCTTTAATAGGCCATATCCTTGAATCCCATATGTTGGGGAAGCACATAAGGATCTTGTCATTCACTTCAGTCAGGGTAATTTCCTTGTCTAAGGTCCTTAGCTCATTGATGATTGAGCTTAGCCTTTGTACATGTCACTGACTAACTCAACTTCTTCCTTCTTGAAGTTCTCATACTGGGAGATGAGATTGGATTTTCTGTCCTTTCTCTCATCAACAGATCCAGCCACCATCTGGTTTAGGGAATCCCAGATGGCTTTGGCCAAAGTTCACTCAACCACTTTCTAAAAAATGTCATCAGACATAGTTTGAGCTAAGATATTTATGACTCTTACATCTGTAATCTTAGCTTTCTTCTGGGCATCTGTCCACTCAGGTGGGGGAACAACATGAGTGCTTGAAGTAGAAATTGAAGTAGTTGCTGCAGTAGGAGGTCCTATCAAGATAAAGTTAAATATATCCTCATCAATAGAATTCATATACAATTTAATTCTTGCATTCCAGATGGAAAACTTATTTAGGTTGCATACTGGAGGTCTGGTGCTTGTATAATCCTTATTTTGTGCCATTGTGATAGAGAATAGTTGGGAAGATGAAAATCCGATCTAATTGGATCTTGGTTCAAGTGTTAACTTTTACAACCAAACAAAATAGCCTCTGATACTAATTGAAAGGAGGGTGTTAGATCGGATTACTCTAGAGGGGGGGGGGGTGAATAGAGTATTAAAACTTTGGCTCTTTTCTAAATTATATCAGAGTAAATTTAGTGATACCATATATTAGTTAAGGAATAAGAAAACTAAGCTAAACAATTCAGCAATCACAAGCACATCAAAACAAATGAAAATGGAGCAACCAGACGACATAAGAAGTTTATAGTGGTTCCCCTAAACTTGGGTACATCCACTCTTCTTCCACCCTTGGTAGAAATCCCCTAGCAGGTTTTGATCAGGTGACTTCCACCACAAGATCTGGTTCAGGTAGATCAGGAAACCCTTCAGGCTTTTGATCAGGTGCCCAAAAACCAACTTTAAGTCTTTTGGAGGGAGACTTGTCAACCAGACTAACTTTTGAAGGGAGCAATAACCCTATATAATGGGATGGAAAATGTTGATGGAAGTCTTCTCTTTTCTTAAAAATAGTTGAGAAGACAGTGTGGATTCTTATGTTGAAAAAGGTCCTTCTGAGAAGTAGAATGCTTCAGGAAGAACATAGCTTTGCTAAAGGGTGAGTAGGTCTTCAACTTGATCTGCCAAGGTCCAGGAAATCCAGTAATAGATGTTGAATAGAATGTCTCTAAGGATTTCTTGAACAGAGGTTGAAGAAGACTCTTGATCTTGATGATTTGTTCTTCTTCAAACTACTATGTTGGCAGAGAATGAAAAGGCATAAAGAGCGTCGAGTACTTGTTCAGAATTTCCTATATAGTGGTTCTCGATTTCTCTTCCTGTCTCTCTAACTATCTTTGTTGTCTATTGTATATTTTTTCTCGAAAAGGAGAGAATTACTTTTATTCCACTGTTGAAAAATTCGCTTTGAATTTTTCCATAAATACTGGCTGCCGGAGGGAAAGCAAACGGCTGGAATAATAACATTAATGAGTTTCCCAACTATTCTTGATAGAATAAGCAAATATTTATTTTGAAGAATACCATATTTAATGCAACCAATTAACGGTTATATTCAGAAGAATATTTGCATTAAATGCTTAGAATAATACTGCTAATAAGGAACAGAAGAGAGAAGGACTAATTCTGGAACTACACAGAAAACTTCAAATGCAGAACAAAATTCGTCGACCTAAGATCAAGGATCGACATCCAGGGAATTCAAGTTCGTTTACCTGAGCTCTGTGATCTGCTAACTAGGAATGACTTTCCAAATCTGCACTCTGAGTTTGTCGAGCTGAGAAACTGATAAAAGAAGACTAAGCGTCGACCTGAGTTCTTAGAACATCGATCTCAGCTAAGAGAATTAACTCTGAGTTCGTCGATCTTAGATCAACGATCGTCGAGCAGAGTTCGAAGAATTTCGAACTGATCACTGTCTTCTAAAAGCTGCTAAATCTGATTCTCTGAAGCTCACTTCTGGCTTGTCCAAGGAGGTAGCACTAATCAGGACTTAGCCTAAACTCTAGAACTACTACTCATGACCCTAGCTATATAATATTGGGTCACACTCAGCCTAAGTTAGTGAACCTAGCCAAAATCCAACTAGGGATGCAACACTTTTGGAACCTCTACGGTCAAGGTACTTTACCTTATTAAGTTAGGGTTTTTACCGCATTTTTAGTCAACTCTTAACGAGGTGACTATCGATCAAGTGCTTTTCCATTTCATCATTTCAACCCGTCATTGTGATTGCTTTTAATATCTCTTTATTTAACTGCAAGTAGTTCTCTTTTAGCGCAATATTTCTTTTCTTAATCACAATTAGTTTTCTCTTAACCCTAAAACCATCCTTCGATAAGATAATAGTTTTCATGTGAGTAGGATTACTCGACGGTTCCCGGATTTTAATACGATACTTATGTCCCCTAGCTACAGTTCGATAGGTATACATGCCTAGTTGGATTGCTAGTTCGACTCTCTTTTCTCTAGCACGAAAAGCGATCACAAAGTTTTTGGCACCGTTGCTCGGGAGCAACTTTTGTTGATAATCTAAAAACATGAACCTATTACTTTTATCATTTCTCTATCTCATCCTCTTTCTAAAAAATTAAAAATTAAAAATCAAAAAATATTAACGCTCTTAATAGAAACCCACTTCACAATTTTTCTACACCACCTAACTCTCTTCAAAAGGGCAAAGTGGCTTAAATACCACTATCTTGTCTAGTACCTTGCGAACCCTTTATTGGGTAGCCCTTGGAAAGTTTGGGAGTTAAAACATAAAAAAATTTATTTCAAAAAAATTTTTAGTTTTCTTTTTTCTAGTTTATTTTCTCTTTCTTTATCTTCTCTTCTCCTAGTGTATGACCCGTGGGAGTCCGTCAGTTATTTTGGACTTAGACCACAAAAATGAGCGTACTCTGCGGAGAAGATTGCGATTTCAAGGCCCTACTTTCCAAATACAGGTTGAGGATTCCGATTCATTTTCTACTTTAAGAATCGAAGAATCCACGTGGAGGAAGTCGTGCATAGGCCTATGTCCTATTATGCATGACCAAATATAGAGGGAACAGAATCAAGCATCATTCGCCCTACTATAGCTAATAATAATTTTGAACTAAAGCCTATCATAATTCAAATGGTGTAGCAGTATGTGCAATATGATGGACTTCAAGATGAAGATCCGAACGCATATATAGCAAGCTTTCTTGAGATTTGTAACACCATCAAGATAAATGGTGTGACAAATAATGATATTAGGCTAAGATTATTTCATTTCTCCCTAAGAACAAAAGCTAAACAATAGTTGATGACTCTGCCAAGAGGGAGCATCACCACTTGGGATCAATTAACAGAAAAATTTCTGATGAAGTATTTTCCGCCAGCTAAAACTACAAAACTTAGGAAAAATATTTCTGCCTTTGGACAAATAGACTCTGAAACCTTATATGAAACACGGGAAAGATTTAAAGAACTATTAAGACGATGCCCCCTTCACGCCCTGCCTATATGGTTACAAGTGCAGACGTTTTATAACGAGCTAAATCAAAATACAAAACAAATGATAGACACAGCTTCTAGTGGTACTTTAAACCATAAGACCCTGGAAGCATCTCTTGAGCTTTTCGAGGACATGGGCATGAAAACCTATCAGTGGAATGTGCCTAGGTCCTGTCCAAACAAACCTGCAGGTATCTTTAAAGTAGACAACATCTCCCAGCTAGCTCTATAAGTAGAAATTTTAAGAAAAAAAATTACGGAGATGACTGCTTCCTCCGCCCCTCAGGTATGGGAATCTACAACTCCTGCTCCCGAACAAATATATTATGTTAATAATATGCCTAGAAATGCTTTTAATAGTTTTTCTACTGCAAATTTTCATGCTCCTAGTTTAACTTTTCCGAATAGTTATAATCCCTCTTTACGGAACCACCTGAATTTTTCGTGGAGTAATCCTTCGAACGCAATGTGCCCGCCACCACAAAATGATTTTTCTACACCACCTCCACCTCTTCAAAACTATCCAAAACCTCCAATCTTGGAGGAGTTACTTTCTAAATATATAACCCCAAATGACGCTACTATAAGAACCTTAACTGAAAGCATTAAAAATCTAGAAAATCAAGCAGGACAACTCGCAAAAATTATTTCTGAGCGACCCACAGGGTCTCTTCCTTCCAATACCGAGCCCAATCTGAGAGTGCAAGCGAAAGCTATAAATCTTTGGAGTGGGAAGCAAGTTTCCAGTATTGTTAGCGAAGAGCCCGAGGCAAGCTCCGCTCCCATTTTGAAAATTCCTCCACCCGCTGAAAAAGAGGTTATCTCTCCGCTATCTATTTTAGAAAAAGATCTCACTCCACCACCTATTTTTAAATATGATCCAACTCCACCATACCCTTTCCAACTTATCAAACAATGTCTTGATGATTAGTATACCTGCTTCTTAGAAATGTTTAAGCAAATCCACATAAATCTACCCTTCTACGAAGCAATCTCCCAGATGCCGAAGTACTCTAAGTATCTTAAGGACCTTCTGACTAATAAGAAGAAGTTAGAGAAATTGTCACATATCACGTTAAATGTCGAGTGCTTTGCTGTCTTAACAAACGGTTTACCAAAGAAGATAAGTGATCCAGATAGTTCTTCTATTCCATATGTCTTTGGTGATCTTTTTGTCAAGCACGCATTGGCCGACTTAGGTGCAAGTATCAACCTAATGCCCTTCTCGTTATTTAAGAAGTTAGGAATTTGTAGCCTCAATCCCACACACATGAGTATCTAGCTCGCCGATAGATCAGTTAAGTACCCGTTAGGAATAGTGGAGGATGTCTTAGTCAAAGTCGACAATGGTGGATTTTGTTATATTAGAAATCAAAGAAGACGCCAAGGTTCCCTTGATCCTTGGCCGACCCTTCCTTGCCACCTCCCAAGCTATCATTGATGTAAGTAATGGTAAACTCTTCTTTCGAGTAGGCGACGATGAAGTAACTTTCTCTTTAACCCTTCGATGAAGAACACCTTAGAGAATGACGACTCCTTTTTTTTCTTAGACACCTTAAGTGATGAATCTTCCTGCTGCCTTTCTGATAGTGAAAATAAATTTTCTGATTTTTGTCCTCCCTCTTCTCTTCCAATGGAATCTCTTCAAGAAGCCTCCTTGGACACTAGCCCCACCCCTTTTAATTTTCCATATAAAAAAGTCTATGAAGACATAGTTTTTGAAAAAGAAAGAATTTTTAAACCTCTTATGAAGAACCCCCTACCCTAGAATAAAAGGAACTACCTGAACATCTTAAGTATGACTTCCTAGAAAAAAAATTCAAAACTTCCAATAATCGTTCCGACCTACTTATCTAAAGTACAAAATGAAAAACTCCTTCTAGTTTTATGTAGGCATCGTTGAGCTATTGTTTAGTAGATTTCTGATATCAAGGGCATAAGCCCATCCTTCTGCACCCATAAAATCTTAATTGAAGATAATTCGCGTAACTTCATACAACCTCAACGCCGTATAAACCCGAACATGAAAGAAGTCATAAAGGGAGAAGTTATTAAACTGTTAGATTCGGGAATTATCTATCCTATATCTGATAGTAAGTGCGTTAGCACTATTCAGGTAGTTCCAAAAAAGGAGGTATAACTGTAGTTGAAAATGAAAATAATGACTTAATCTCGACATAGACGGTGATGGGGTGGAGAATGTGCATTGATTATCGTAAGTTAAACGTTGCCAACCGCAAGGACCACTTCCCCTTGTCGTTCATCTATCAAATCTTAGAGCGATTATCCGGCCATAGCTTTTACTGTTTTCTCGATGGTCTCTCGGGGTATTTTCAAATCCCCATCTCCACCGAGTACCAGGAGAAAACTATGTTTACTTGTCCCTTCGGCACATTCACTTACCGAAGAATACCGTTTGGATTATGCAATGCGCTAGCTACATTCCAGCGATGTATGCTCGCTATCTTTGACAAGTTCGTAGAAAGCATAATGGAGGTATTTATGGATGATTTCTCCGTATTTGGTGATGCCTTTGATAGTTGTTTAGAAAATCTCGAAAAAGTCTTAGGAAGATGCGAGAAACTAACCTCGCCCTAAATTGGGAAAAATGCCATTTTATGTTGAGGGAAGGGTTAGTTTTGGGTCATAAGATTTCTGCGGGAGGAATTAAAGTAGACATAGCTAAGATAGAAGTTGTCAAGAAGCTTCCGCCTCCTATGAAGGTCAAAGCTATAAGAAGTTTCTTAGGACAAGCTGGTTTCTACCGCCGCTTCATAAAAGACTTCTCCAAAATCACCAAACCCCTTACTCAACTCCTAGAAAAAGACGCACCATTTATTTTTGATGACCTTTGTCAGTCTGCCTTTGAATTAATAAAAGATAAATTAATTAACGGCCCCATTATGATAGCTCCGGTGTGGGACCTTCCCTTTGAAATTATGTACGATGCGAGTAGTTTTACTATGGGAGCCGTACTAGGACAACGAATTTCTAAAAACTTCCACCCCATCTATTATGCAAAGTAAAACACTTACATTGGCACAAGAGAATTATACCACTATTGAGAAGGAGCTCCTCGCTGTTGTGTTTGCTTTTGATAAATTTCATTCATATATTACGCTTTCCAAAATTATTGTTTTTACAGACCACTCGGCCCTCAAATATCTTCTTGCTAAGACGGATGCCAAGCCGCTCCTGATTCGCTGGGTCTTACTCCTCCAGGAGTTTGACTCTGAAATCCGTGATAAGCTAGGAGCCGAGAATTTGGCCGCAGACCATCTCTCATGATTAGATAATCCGTATATAGACAATTTAGATGAAAAATCTTTTAATTATTATTTCCCTGATGAGAAGCTGCTTTCAATTAACACTTCTCCTTCTCCTTGTTTTGCACACATAGCCAATTATTTAGTGGCTCATGTGCTCCCAAAAGTGTTTTCCTCTTAGCAAAAGAATAAATTCTTTTTTGAGTTGAAGAACTATTTTTGGGAGGACCCGCACTTTTTTCGAGTTTGTGCAGACCAGGTGATATGGAGATTTATCTCTTCTGAAGAAGGATTAGATATTTTAAAACATTTGCATGAAGGACCGACTAGTGGTCACTATCAAGCTGCTCGCATAGCTCACAAGGTGCTTTACGCGAGTTTTTACTGGCCTAGCCTATTTAAAGACGCACAAGCTTTTGTGAGTAGGTGTGATAGTTGCCAACGGTCGGGCAATATTTCCAATAAAAATGAAATGCCGCAAAATTATTTCCTCAAGTGTGAAATATTCGACCTCTGGGGAATTGATTTTGTTGGCCCCCTTCCTTCTAGCTTCGGAAAAAAAACATTTTAGTTGCCGTAGATTATATTTCTCGATGGGCTGAAGCCCAAGCTCTTCCTACTAACGACGCCCGAGTCATGATTACATTTTTGAAAAAATTATTTTATCTATTCGGTATGCTGTGATCCATCATTAGCAATAGGGGTTCACACTTTTGTAGCATGTTGTTTTCAAAAATTCTTATTAAATACGACATTACACATAAGCTTTCAACTGCCTACCACCCCCAAACTAACGAACAAGTCAAAGTAGTGAACAGATAAATAAAGAGAATATTAGAAAATACTATTTCAACTTCTATAAAAAACTGGTCAACAAAATTAGATGATGCTCTATGGGCCTACCGAACAGCGTACAAAACTGCCCTCAGATGTACGTCGTATCTATTATTTTATGGAAAATCATTCCGTTTACCCATAGAATTAGAGCACCGCGCTATTTGGGCTTGTAATTTTTAAATTTCGATGCCCACTCTGTCGGTGACCTTAAAAAATTTCAACTTAACGAACTCAACGAGTGACGCTCTTATGTATACGAAAACAATAAATTTTATAAAGAGCGGACAAAACAATTTCACGACAAGCACTTAAGATGCCCAAAAACCTTCAAGCCGGGCGACCTAGTTCTTCTTTATAATTCTCGTTTACATTTATTTCTTGGAAAGTTAAAGTCTCGTTGGTCTGGGCCGTTTTCTGTTAAACAAGTTTTTGCATATGGTATTGTTTTAATTTCACACCCTGATAAGGGCGATTTCAAAGTAAATGGTCAGCGTCTTAAACTGTATTTCTGTGGTGATGTCGGTCCAAACTGTATTAATTTTATTCTGTATGATGGATAACTTAAGACATTTTTATTTTTGTTAAAAACTTTAAATATTATTTTTGGACAATAATCTTTTGGACAATTTTTTTTTGATACGTCGTGCTCAAACGACGTTTTAAACAAAGGGCGTTCTTGTGAGGCAACCCAAGTTATCTTTTCTGTTTTCTTTATGTTAAATTTTTTTTGCCTCGGACGGCTCCGACAAGCTGAAGCTTCTGCGATCGCCTGCTTCAATGCCGCTGAATCCATCACGAAGTCCAAAGAAGATATTTCATGAAGTTCCAAAGCGCTAGTATGGGGAGCGACATCAATCAACATTCACGGCGCATAAATCCGGGGAAGTACCTGCTTTTCAATTCTGTACTTACATTTCTGTTTCAATTTCTCTCTCTCCTTCCCCTCTTTTTTCCATTGAGGACAATGTCCATTTTAAGCTTGGGGGAGGATTTCCTCTTTCTCTTTTCTTTATTTTTTGTTTCCCTATAAAAATAAATCAAAGAAAAAAAATACTTGTGCTTTCTCCTTTTTTTTCTTAAAGAAAAATATCAAAAAAAAAGATAATATCTTTAAAAATCCAAAAAAAGAAAATATTTCAAAATAAAAATAATTTGCTATTTTTTTTACTTTAATAATTTAAACGAATTTTGGTATTTAAATAGTACCCCTTGCTTTTTGTTTTATTTTTCTCAAAATCCCATATAAACAACTAAGTTAATTATAATATTTCTAATCATTTTTTAATTATATTTCACAAGTAAAATGTTTGCCATATTGTGTTTCTAATTCACATTAGCACATTAATGTGAAACGTTTTTTCTAAAACTCGCATTTTTATTATGGTTTTCGTTCTTTATCTTCTTTACTTTCTAAAAAATATTTCATCCACTATTTTCCTTTTCATTTTTGGATAATTTTTATAATGTCGACTTTTGATTAGTGTAGTAGATATGAACGATATAAATCACCTATTATTTCTATTTTCAAGATAATTTTATTAATCTTCTTTTATTATTTAGGACTTGTTTTTTGAAATTTTTCAAAACTATGCTTTAGATAAATTTAGAAGCATGAAAATGATTTATGCCATTTTTTGTTTTTGTTTGAGCCTTCTTGCAAACCTATAAAATTTTACCCCTAGTTTTCTGCTTTTGTGCCTTTTTCCAATTTCAATTAATAGCTCCACTTATCATTTCTTCTTCACCAAAGCCAAATTTTCCAACCTATCTAATCACACTAACCTTTTTGAGTTTCATTAAAAAATTTTTTTATGATTATGATGGAGTTTTTTGTGATATATTTGGAGATCTTTTTGAAAAAAGTATGCTCAAAAGAAGTGCTTACTTTTGTTTGGCCAATTTTAAATTGAAAAGAAAAGTTAATTATGGCCTTTTTTTTTGAAAAAGAAAAAAAATGGAAAAGAAAAAGAAAGAAAAATATTTTATTTATAATAAATTTTTTGAAACTTGTTATTTTTGTTTAATATGTTTTTTAAGCCTCCTTATTTATCTTTGAATTCCACTTCTAATAATAATCCTAAACCAAACGTTTCGGTCCTAATAAGTCTTTTTGATTCATGCTTTTGAATTTTATTTATTAGCTAAGTAAAGAAGAAAAGTAAATCAGTATTAGTTTTGCATTTAAATTTAGATTTTTGTTATTTAATTGATATAGTCATAATGTGTTGCTTGGATCTAGTAACAACTTAATGTTTTTTTTTCATTTTATTGCTTTGCTTAAATTTATTTAAAGAATTTTATTAAAATTTTGGATGATTTATTTTCATTAGTAAAGTTTATAAATTGTTAAACCATGCTTAATTAATTGTTTTAGGTTTACGTTTCACCTTCTCCCTACTTAGATTTTCGGATAGTACTTGTGTAAGCATAATTAGAACTTTTTGATTTGTCACTTTTTATGTTAGCTAGTTTTTATATCTTTGCTTGGGGACAAGCAAAGCTTAAGCTTGGGGGAATTTGATAATACGTTTTGCAGTCTAAACTATTAGTGTATTTTTAGTTTTTAATAAACAAATCATGTCTTGTAAGCTTATTTGTTGGCCTCTTTTTGCATATATTATTTCTACTAATGTTTTCTTCTCTTTTTACAGGTTTCAAGAGTTTTCGGCCAAAAATGACATGACACGCCCCCCTGATACGCCCTCCCTGGGCGTGTCATAGGGCATGTAACCTGATCTAGAGGAAGGTTGTTGTCGGAGACTAAATCCCGAGAAAAACACCTAACATGCCCCCCTATACGCCCTCCCTAGGCATGGCACCCTCATCCCGAAGCCTGTTGCCACATTTCAAGAATTTTCATTGCTACACGTCAATAGTACTGACACGCCCCCCTATATGGGCGTGACCCTGGGGTGTGTTCCACCTTTTTTGACAGCTCACAGATTTCTGACCAATGATTAAGACTTGACGTTCCTTACACTCCCCTCCTACACGGGCATGGCCTAGGGCGTGTCCACCGACATATAGAAGCAATCATCATTCCTACAAGAATCCAGAGCCCAAGGTCAACTTCATGCATATCACGCCCCCCTAACACGCCCTCCCTGGGTGTGACAGAGGTCGTGACCAACCCATGAGAATTCCTATAAATTCAGGCCTCCCCCTTGTATGCAGAAGAAGTTTTGGGTTTAGAGGGGAGGTGCTGCCCTTTTGTTTCTTAGTGTTTTTCATGTCCTCTCTCTCTTTTTCTTTCTCATTTTATTTCTTTCTTATACATAGCTTAGTGTAATCTTTTCTTATAGTTTTTGTAATTGCTTTAGTTGCTAAATGTAATGCTAGTTTAGGTTTTTTATTCCATGCAACTGTAATCCTTTCCTTTAATTTATAACTCTCTTTTGGCATTAATATAAAGTTCCCTTTTTTACTTGGTGTTCTTAATGTTCTTATACTCATCCCTCCTCCTCCACTTCTCCATGACTAACTAATCCTCCTTGTACTCGATCTTGATGATCTAAGGTTCGAGTTGATTAAGTTATGATTCTTTAATTTTACTTTGTTCTTTTTAGGGTTTAGGCCTTCGATTTACTCTTGATTTTTCATATTTTGAGTTATATCATCGATATATAATTTCCATCTTTGTTTTCACTCTTAGCTAGCCAAGAGGCTCCTAGTTTGAAGTGAACACTCAAGAGTAAAGAGTGTTGCACGCACCCCTCGAGAAAGGCAGACGTCCAAATCTCCCGGATTGGAGTGAAATCCAATAGTGTGGTTCACCGCGTAAAGCTAGCTTTAGGCCTCCGATTTGGACGAGAGTTCGGTCGGACCTTCCTAAACTTAGTTGGGCATGACTTCGAGAGAAGCATGTTCAAGCTTTTGGAACCTCAACGGTCAAGGTCCTTTACCTTATTAAGTTAGGGGGTTTTATCGTATTTTTAGTCAACTCTTACCGAGGTGATTCTCGATCGAGTGCTTTTCCATTTCATCGTTTCAACCCATCGTTGTGATCGATTTTAATAGCTCTTTATTTAACTACAAGTAGTTCTCTTTTAGCGCAATATTTCTTTTCGTAATCGCAATTAGTTTTTTCTTAACCCTAAAACCATCCTTCGATAAGATAATAGTTTTTGTGTGAGTAGGATTACTCGACGGTTCCCGGATTTCAATACGACACTTGTGTCCCCTGGCTACAGTTCGATAGGTTTACTTGCCTAGTTGGATTGCTAGTTCAGCTCTCTTTTCTCTAGCACGAAAAGCGATCACCAGGGATATCCTGTGAAGGGTTGACAGCGGTACTAGGCAGTATGATGGGGGTGAAATCCCAAACGGCCCATTCTAATATTAAAACAAAGAGAAAATATTTTTTAGATTTTCAAAGGTTTATAATTTTTTCATGGGAGGACAAAAAATAAGGAAATACTCCCTCATACTTAAAATTAAACATTGTCCCTAATGTTTAAAACTAAGTATGAAGAGGAAGGAAATAAAGGATTTGGATGGGGAAAAGATGACTTCGCAGCTAGTGAATGAGGGGAAGACCACAACAGAAAATTTTGCACAAAATTGTTAAATTAAGAAAACAAAACAAAGAACTAATAAGGATAATTATGGGGTGCCTCACCTAAGTTCTTTGTTTAGGGTCACAATCTTGTCCCACATGGAGGCAAAAGATTATAAGTTAGGGAGTGTTAGGGCCTCGATTTTCCCTTCCACCAGATCGCCCATAAGGTAGAGTTTTAAATGATGATCGTTGACTTTAAACAAGCCTTTTTCTGGGTGGGAGATAAGAACAGTCCCATATGACCAAACCTCTTTGACTTCAAAGGGGTCGGACCATCAAGAATTTAACTTACCCAAAAAAAGCCTGAGGCGTGAATTATATAAAAGGACAAGATCGCCGGGCACAAATGTTTTTCAGGCATTTAATTTTTCGATCGTGATAGAACTTAGAACGTTCCTTATAAAATTTATTACTCTCATAAGCATTCGCACGCCATTCATAGAGTTCATTTTTTTTAAATTTCATACTTTCAGAGGCTATGTTTGAATCGATATTTAAAAATTTTAGAGCCCAAAAGCACGATGCTCTAACTCTACCAGTAGATGGCACGCCTTGCTGTATACTAATGAATAAGGCGTACAACCAATGATGGTCTTATACATTGAACGATACGCCTATAGCTCATCCTCGAGTTTAACAGACATATCTTTTCTATTTATTGACACTTTTTTTTCTAATATGCGCTTAATTTCTTGATTCACTACCTCAACTTGGCTGCTTTTTTGGGGGTGATAGGCGATGACGAGCTTGTGAGTGACTCCATACTTAGAAAAGATTTTTGTGAACTTAGCATTGTAAAAGTGCATACCCCTATCACTCACTATCGCGTGAGGCATGCTGAAGTGATAAAACAATTTTTTAAGAAAGTTAACGATGACTCTCGCATCATTGGATGGGAGAGCTTGCACTTTTTCCTACCTGGATACGTAGTCAACCACCACTAAAATATAGTGATTGTTTGAAGAAGGAGGTAAAGGGCCTACAAAATTAATACCCTATAAATCAAAGATCTCGTAATCTAAAAATAGGTTTTGGGGCATCTCGTCACGACTACAGATATTACCCAGCTGCTGATAGGTATCGCAAAACCTCATAGAAGTGTCAATATCTTTGAAAAGAGTGGGCCAAAAAAAGCCTGCCCCTAGCGCCTTTCGCGCTGTCCAGTTGGCTTGATAATGGCTTCGGGTCGGCTCCTCATGGAAGTGTCGTAAGATTTGCACACCCTCCTTTCTCGAAACTCCTCGCTCGAAACACATCTCCACACTACTTGATTCGCGCAGACGCAGAAAAGAAAAGTGTCCTCCCAAAAGTTGTTTTTCAAATCAGAAAAGAATTTATTCTTTTGCTGGGTTGAAAAATCTTTCGGAAGGACCCGCACAACTAGATAGTTGGTGTAATCTGCGAACTAAGGGGTGGGAGAAGTCTTTGTTTTATTAATAGCTAAGAGGCACACCTCAGGAAATCTATCATCTATGTTTAATTCTACGAGCACTTTCGCGACTAGGTTTTCCAATCGAGAGAGGTGGTTGGCTGCCAAATTTTTGGCCCCCTTCTTATCCCGAATCTCTATGTTGAACTCCTGCAGGAGGAGGATCCATCGAAGCAATCGGGGCTTGGTGTCGAATTTTGATATTAGATATTTAAGAGCGGAGTGGTCGGTAAATTCGATGTCTTTTTTTAGCATTACATAGGATATAAACTTATCGAATGAAAAAAACAACGGCTAGTGGTTCCTTTTTTGTCATAGTGTAATTGGCTTGTGCGGATGTGAGCATTTTGCTAGTGTAGTAGATAGGATGAAAATATACGCGCTGTCCTAATACGGCTCCCGAAGAAATATCACTCGTATCACACATGATTTTGAATGGAAGGGACCAATCCGGCACCACTAAAATAGGAGAATTGATAAGCTTTTCTTGAATAAAATTAAATGCCTATACGCACTCACTATCAAAAATGTAAGAAGATTCCTTTTCCAAGAGATGGGTTAGCGGTTTTGTTATTTTAGAAAAGTTTTGGATGAACCGTCGATAAAAACCCGCGTGGCCTAAGAAACTCCTAATAGATTTTACGTTTGCTGGCTGGGGAAGTTTTTCGATAATTTCAACTTTGGCCTTATCGATCTCCATCCTCTTAGCAAAAATCTTATGGCCGAGAACTAAACCTTCTCGGACTATGAAGTTAAATTTTTCCTAATTTAACACTAAATTTGTTTCTTCGCATCGCTGAAGGACTACATCTAGATTTTCCAAGCAATTTTAAAATGAGCTTTCGAACACGGAGATGTCATCCATGAATACTTCCTTAATATCTTCTACAAGCTCGCCAAAGATTTCCATCATACATCTTTGGAATGTAGCTGGCACATTATAGAGGCCAAATGAAATTCTTCGATATGCGAAGGTGTCAAAGGGGCAAGTAAAAGTGTTTTTTTCTGGTCTTCGAGAGAGATAAGGATTTGAAAAAAAACCTGAAAGGCTGTCTAGAGAACAATAGAATGTATGACCCAAAAGACGCTCTAAGATTTGATTTATGAACGATAGCGGGAAGTGGTCTTTTTGGGTGGCATCGTTTAACTTTCGGTATTTGATGCACACCTGCAATCTGATAATACGTTTTGTAGTTTAAACTACTAGGGTAATTATAAGTTTATTTTATAGAATCATGTTTTTAAAGTTTTATTTTGACCTCGTTTTGTATATATTTTAATACCACTAATGTTTTCTACTCTTTTTGCTGGTTTTCAACAAATTCGTCGACCTCAACAAAATTCGTCGACCTAAGCAATTTTGTCGACCTCAACAAGTTCGTCGACCTCATTTCATCAAGCTCATTTTGACGAGCTCATTTCGTAGATCTCAGCTAGTTCATCGAGCTCAGCCTTTAGTTCTACGATCGAGAAACATCCTCAGCATTCGTCAAGCTTCGCCTTATGCCACAGTTCGTTGAGCTCAGCATTCGTCAAGCTCCGCAAATTTTGTAGACCTCAGCTTTTCATCGAGCTCAGTTCGTCAAACTCGCCTTCAGTCCAGACTTCATCAATATAACCTTCAGCAAAGTTCATCGACCTTTCCTTCAGCAAAGTTCATCGACCTTACCTTCAGCAAAGTTCGTCGACCTCAGCAATTTCATTGACCACCCCTCCACATTCTTCGTTTGATGAATGTCTCCAATTTCATCGAGCTCTCCAGGATTTATCGGGCTCAGCCTTTTCATCAAGCTTCCCCCCTTCTCAGTTCGATGTTCATCGACCTCACCATCTCTCCTCAGAGCTCGTCGACCTTATTTCCTGCATTCGACGAACGATTATGTCTGCCATTTCGTCGAGCTTAGCCTTCAATTCTCCGGTCGACGAACTCCTCCAAAGTCGTCGAGCTCAGCCTTCAGTTCGACATTCGTCGACCTCCCGTCCACCTTCTCTTTTATCCATTCGCCAATCTCTCCCTCATTCTCCTCTGAGTTCGTCGATCTCGCCTTCTCTTATCTCCTCCAGTTAATCGAGCTTACCTGCTGCCAGTGGACAAGTCTATCTTTTTAACAAAAGCCTGCAACCGCCATTAATGCACATCACCCGTACCTAGGCAATCATCATTTTCCGCCTGAACCCGTACCAACGTCAACTCCCATGCATGGCTAAAGGCATTTCCTGCTCCTTGAAAATCTATAAATAGAGCCCCGACCCTGGAGAAAAAAATATAGAATTTTGGGAGAGGGTAAGTGCTGCCATTTTCATTTCTCTCTTAGTGTTCTTCCACTCTCCTGTTTTTATTTCAGCTTTTCTATTTAGTTTTAGTTTTTGTTTTCTGTAATAATGTAGTTTAATTTAAGTTTTAGTTTTAGTTCTAGGTTAGTTTTTATTTCCTGCAAGTGTAATATTTTTATATTCCAAGTTTTAGCTCTCTTTTGAATTAATATAAAGTCTGGTCAATTTTTCTTGTTTCTATTTTGTTTCCAGGCACTCCTACTCATCTCTCTTCCTCCACTTCACCATGAGTAATTAATCCTCCTTATACTCGATCTTGATGATCTGAGGTTCGATTTGATTAAGTTATGATGCTCTAGTTTGTTTTTTATTTGTAAGGTTTAGACCTTGATTTACTGTTGAAAAATCATGTTTGAAGTTATATCATCGATATATAATTTCCATATTTTTTCTCACACTTAGCTAGCCGAGAGACTTGTAGTTTGAAGTGAACACTCAAGAGTAAAGAGAGTTGTATATACCCTTCGAGAGAGACAGACATTAAATCTCATGGATTGGAGTGAAATCCAATAGCAGGGCTCACAACGTAAAGTGAGCTTTAGGCCTCCGATTTGGATGAGATTCCTAAACTCAGGTGGGCACGACTTCGAGAGAAGCGTGTTCATGCTTTCGGGATCTCCACGGTAAAGGTCTTTTGCCTTATTAAGTTAGAGTTTATTATCACATTTTTAATCAACTTTTGCCGAGGTGATTCTCGATCGAGTGATTTTCTTTATCATCGTTTCAAACCCTCGTTTCAAATCGCTAGTTGTGGTCTCTCTGATTTAGTGCAAGTGGTTTTCTTTATGCAAGTAGTCTTCCCTTTTAATTTAGTTAACAAACCCTAAAACAATCCTTCGATAAAATAATAGTCTTTGTGTGAGTAAGATTACTCAACGGTTCCCAGATTTTAATACGACACTAGTGTCCCCTTGCTACAATTTGATAGGTATACTTGCCTATTTGGATTGCTAGTTCTATTTTGTTCTCTTTACGAATATACCATCCACCAAGTTTTTGGCACCGTTGCCGGGGAACAACTTTTGTTGATAATTTGAAAACACAAACCTATTACTTTTATCACTTCTCTTTGTCACTCTCTTTCTTAAAATTAAAAAATTCAAAAAAAATATTAACGCTCTTAATATAAATCCACATTACACTTTTTCTACACCACCTAACTCTCTCTAAAAGGGAAATGTGGCTTAAATACCACTATCTCATCTAGTACCTTGCGAACCCTTTATCGGGTAGCCCTTGGGAAGTTCGGGAGTTAAAACATTAAAAGAAATCAATTAAAAAAAAATTAGTAGTTCTCTTTTTCTAGTTTATTTTTCTCTTTCTTCATCTTCTCTTCTACTAGTGCATGGCCCGTGAAAATCCGTCGGATATTTTGGACTTGGACCATGAAATTGAGCGTACTCTTTGGAGAAGATCGCGATTTCAAGGCCCTACTCTCCAAATACCGGTTGAGGATTCCGAGTCATTTTCTACCCTAAGGATGGAAGAGCCCGTCGTAGAGGAAGCCCTGCATAGGCCTATGTCCTTTTATGCACGATCGAATATAGAGGGTACAAAATCACTTATCGTTCTCACTGCTATAGCTAATAATAATTTTGAACTTAAGCCTAGGATAAATCAAAGGTGCATTAGTATGTGCAATATGACGGACTTCAAGATGAAGATCCGAAACTGCATATATCTAGCTTTCTTGAGATTTATGACACCTTTAAAATCAATAGTGTTACAAATGATGCTGTTAGTCTAAGACTCTTCCCTTTCTCTCTAAGAACTAAGGCTAAGCAATGGCTGAATACTCTACCAAAAAACAACATCACCACCTGGGATCAACTAAATGAAAAATTTCTGGCGAAGTATTTTCCGCCAGCTAAAACGGCAAAACTTAGGAACGAGATTTCTGCCTTTGGACAAATAGATTCTGAAACCTTATATGAAACCTGGGAAAGATTTAAAGAACACTTAAAATGATGCCCCAATCATGCGTTGCTTGTATGGATAAATGTGCATACGTTTTATAACGCGCTAAATAAAAGCACAAAATAAATGATAGACGCAGCTTCTGGTGGTACCTTAAACCACAAAACCCCAGAAGTAGCTCTTGAGATTTTCGAGGACACGACCATGAATACATATCAGTGGAATGTGCCTAAGTCCCGCCCAAACAAACCTGCAGGTATCTTTGAAGTAGATAATGTCTCTCAGCTAGCTCTGCAAGTGAAAGTATTAAGTAAAAAGATAACGGAGATGACTGCTGCCTCCGCCCCTCAGGTATGGGAATTTGCAACTCCT
The DNA here is from genome assembly GCA_039513925.1 of Platanthera zijinensis. NCBI lineage: Eukaryota > Viridiplantae > Streptophyta > Magnoliopsida > Asparagales > Orchidaceae > Platanthera > Platanthera zijinensis. Next base: position 123,368,661 of record CM077080.1, read on the forward strand.
ATTCCCGAACAATTGGATTATGTTAATAATATGCCTAGAAACACTTTTCATAATTTTTTGCTGCTAATTTTCCTGCTCCGGGTTTCGCTTTTCCAAATAGTTATAATCCCGCTTTACGAAACCACCCTAATTTTTGTGGAGTAATCCCTCAAACGTAATGCGCCCACCACAACAAAATGATTTTTCTGCACTACCACCACCTCCTTAAAATTTTCCAAAACCTCCAAGTTTGGAGGAAATGTTTTCAAAATATATGAATTTTAATGACGCTACTATAAGAACCCTAGCTGGGACCGTTAAAAGTATAGAGAATCAAGTAGGACAACTCACAAAAATTATTTCTGAGCGACCCAACGGTTCTCTTCTTGCCAATACCAAGCCCAACCCAAGAGAGCAAGCGAAATCTATAACTCTTTGGAGTGAGAAGCAAGTTTCTGGTATGATTAGCGAAGAGCCCGAGGCAAGCTCCACCCCCGTTTTGAATATTCCACCATTTGTTTAAAAAGAAGTTATCACTCCACTCTTTGCTTTAGGTAAAGATCTCACTCCACCACCCATCTTTAAAAATGATCCAACTCCACCAGACCCTTCCGAACTTAGCAAGCAACGTCAGGATGATCAATACTCCTTCTTCCTAGAAATATTTAAGCAAATCCACGTAAATCTACCCTTCCATGAAGCAATCTCCCAGATGCCCAAGTACGCTAAGTATCTTAAGGACCTCCTTACTAATCAAAAAAAAGTTAGAAAACTTATCGCATATCACACTAAATACCAAGTGCTCAGCGGTCTTGAAAACAGTTTGCCAAAGAAGATCAGTGATCCGGGTAGTTTATCTATTCCGTGTGTCTTTGGTGATCTTTTGTCAAGCACACATTGGCCGACTTATGTGCGAGTATCAACCCGATGCCCCTTTCATTATTTAAGAAGTTAGGAATTTGTAGCCTTAACCCCACACGCTTGAGTATCTAGCTCGCTGATAGATCAGTTAAATACCCATAAGGAATCGTGGAGGATGTCTTTGTTAAAGTCGACAATTTAATCTTCCCGGTGGATTTCGTCATATTGGATATCGAAGACGATGTCGAGGTTCCCTTGATCCTTGGCCAAACCTTCCTTGCCACCTCCCGAGCTATCATTGACATAAGCAATTGTAAGCTCTTCCTACGAGTAGACGACGATGAAGTAACCTTCTCTATAACCCCTTCAATGAAGAATACCCTAGAGAATGATGACTCCTATTTTTTCTTAGATGCCTTTGGTGAAGAATCTTCCTACTGCCTTTTCGAAAGTTCAAATAAATTTTCTAATTTTTGTTCTCCCTCTAATTCCAAATGAATCTCTTCAAGAGGCTGGTAAGACCACTAGCTCCACACCTTTCAATTTTTTGTATATAGAAAAATTAGATTAAAAATCTTTTAATGATTTCTTCCCCGATGAGAAGCTGCTTTTAATTAACACATCCCCCTCTTCTTGGTTTGCACACATAGCTAACTATCTAGTGGCTCGTGTCCTCCCAAAAGAGTTCTCCTCTATGTAAAAGAAAAAATTCTTCTCTGAGTTGAAGAACTACTTTTGGGAGGACCCACATCTTTTTCGAGTCTATACGGACCAAGTGATAAGGAAACGTGTCTCTTTTGAAGAAGGATAAGATATTCTGAAACATTTGCATGAAGGATTGTTTGGTGGTTACTATCAAGCTGCTCACACCGATCACAAAGTGCTTTGCGCGGGTTTTTACTTGCCTAGCAAGTTTAAAGATACGTAAACCTTTGTGAGTAGGTGTGATAGTTGCCAATGGTCGGGAAATATTTCCAATAAAAATGAAATGGCGCAAAATTATTTCCTTGAGTGCGAAGTTTTCAACCTCTAGGGAATTAATTTTGTTGGCCCTCTTCCTTCTAGCTTCGTGAATAAATACATTTTAGTTGCTGTAAATTATGTTTCACGATGAGCTGAAGCCAAAGCTCTTCCTACTAACGATGCCCAAGTCATAATTATGTTTTTGAAAAAAATATTTTCTTGATTCGGTATGCCACGAGCCATCGTTAGCGATAGGGGTTCACATTTTTGTAACGCGTAGTTTTCCATAACTCTTATAAAATACGGTGTTACGCATAAACTTTCAACTGCCTACCACCCCCAAACTAACGGACAAGTCGAAATAGTGAACATAGAACTTAAAAGAGTTTTAGAAAAGACTGTTTCTACCTCTAGAAAAGATTGGTCAACCAAATTAGATGCTGCTCTACGGGCCTACCGAATAGCGTACAAAACTTCCATCGGATGTACACCGTATCGATTGGTTTATGGAAAATCGTGCCATTTACCCGTAGTATAAGAACACTGTGCTTTTTGGGCCTTAAGATTTTTAAATTTCGATCCCCACTCTGTTGACGACCTTAGAAAATTTCAACTTAACGAACTTTACGAGTGACGCTCTTACGCGTACGGAAATAACAAATTTTATAAAGAGCAGACGAAACGTTTTCACAACAAACAAGTCGGGCGACCAAGTTCTTTTATATAATTCGCGATTACATTTATTTTCGGGCAAGTTAAAATCATATTGGTCTGGGCCGTTTAATGTTAAAGAAGTTTTTCCATATGACACTGTTTTAAAGTGAATGGACAACGTCTTAAACTTTATTTTTGTAGTGATGATGTCAGTCCGAACAATGTAAATTTTATTCTGCATAAACTTTAACTAACTTAAGACTATTTATTTTTGTTAAAACATTAATTATTTTTTTGGACAAATTATTTTTGGACAATATAATTTTATTGTATCGAGCTAAAATGACATTTTAAACAAATGGTGCTCTTGGGAGGCAACCAAAGTTATTTTTCTTTTTTCTTTATTTTACACTTTTTTGACCCGAATGGCTCCATCAAGCTAAAGCTTCTGCGATCGCCTGCTCCAATGCTGTTGAATCCATCACAAAGTCCAAAGAAGACATTTCATGAAGATCCAAAGCACAAGCATGGGGGAGCGACATCAATAGACCTTCAGCGACTCACAAATCCGGGGAAGTACCTGTTTTCAATCCTGTACTTTTATATTTATGTTTTAATTTTTCTCTCGCCTTCCCCTCTTTTATCCATTGAGGACAATGCCCATTTTAATCTTGGGTGAGGATTTCCTCCTTCTCTTTTCTTTATTTTGTTTCTCTGAAAAAATCAAAATAAAAATTTTTTTAGTGCTTTCTCCTTTTTCTTCTTAAAAGAAAAATTCAAATCCAAAAAAAAAGAAAAATCGTTTAAAATAAAAAAAAAGATAATATCTTTAAAAATAAAAAAAAAGTGAATATTTCAAAATCAAAAAAATATATGTTATTTGTTGAGTTTAAACTAATTTTGGTATTTCAATAGTACCCTTGCTTTGTTTTATTTTTCTTAAAATTCCATATAACAACTTAACTAATTATAATCTTTCTAATCGTTCTTTATAATTATGTTTCACAAGTAAAATGTTGGTCATGCTGTGTTTCTAATTCGCAATAGCATGTTAATGTGAAGCGTTTTTCGAAAACTCGCTTTTCTATTTTGGTTTTTTGTTGTTTATTTTCTTTACTTTCTTAAAAAACTTTCATCCACTATTTTCCTTTTCATTTTTTGATAATTTTTGTAATGTCAACTTTTGATTAGCGTATTAGATGTGAATGATCCAATGCACCTATTATTTCTATTTTTAAGATAATTTCATTAGTCTTCTTTTATTATTTAGGCCTTGGTTTTTGAAAATTTTCAAAACTAATGCTTTAAATAAATTTAGAAGCATGAAAATGATTTAGGCCGTTTTTGTTTTCGTTTGAGAATTTTTGCCAACTTAAAAATTTTAAACCCTAGTTAGCCGCTTATTAGCCATTTTCCTATTCCATTTGATAACTCAACTCATCATTTTTCACCAAAGCTAAAATGTTCCAACCTATCTAATCACACTAACCTTTTGAGTTTAATTAAAAATTTTCATGATTATGATAGGGTTGTTTTTGTGATATGTTTGGAGAAGTTTTTGAAAAATGTATGCTCAAAAAAAGTGTTTACTTTTGTTTGGCAAATTTCAAAGTGAAAAGACAAAATATTTATGACCTCTATTTTGAAAAGAACAAAGAAAAAAAAAGAAAAAAAAGAAAAAGAAAAATAAAGAAAAATATTTTATTTATGATGAAATTTTTTGAAACTCTTTATTTTGGTTTTGTGTGATTTTAAGCCTTCATGTTTATCTTTAAATTCCATTCCTAATTATATGCCTAAGCCAAACGTTTCAGTCCGAATAGGTCCTTTTGATTCATGCTTTTGAATTTTATTTATTAGCTAAGTAAAGAAGAAAAGAGAAACAGTAAAGTTTTGTTTTTAAATTTATATTTTTGTTATTTGATTGATATAGTTATAATATGTCCCTTGGATCTTGTAACAACTCAATGCTTTTTTTTTCATTCTGTTGCTTTGCTAAAATTTACTTAAAGAATTTTGTTAAAATTTTGGATGATTTATTTTCGTTAGTAAAGTTTATAAATTATTAAAACATGTTTAAGTAATTGTTTTAGGTTTACGTTTCACCTTCTCGCTACTTAGAATTTCGCATAGTACTTGTGTTAGCATAATTCAAATTTTTCTTAATAGTCACTTTTATGTTAACTAGTTTTTATATTTTTGCTTGAAGACAAGCAAAGCTTAAGCTTGGAGGAGTTTGATAATAAATTTTGTAGTTTAGACTACTAGGGTAATTACAAGTTTTTATTATAGAAATCATGTTTTTAAAGTTTTATTTTGACCTCATTTTGTATATATTTTAATACCACTAATGTTTTCTTCTCTTTTTGCAGGTTTTCAGCAAATTCGTCGACCTCAGCAAAATTCATTGACCTCAGCAAATTCTTCGACCTCAGCTAGTTCGTAGAGCTTATTTCGTGTAGCTCAGCCAGTTTATCGAGCTCAGCCTTCAGTTCTGCGGTCGACGAACATCCTCAGCATTTTCCAAGCTTCGCCTTCAGCCCTAGTTCGTCGAGCTCAGCATTCGTCAAGCTCCGCTAATTTCGTCGACCTCAGCTTTTCGTCGAGCTCAGTTCGTCAAACTCGCCTTCAGTCTATAATTTGTCAACCTCGCCTTCAGCAAAGTTCGTCGACCTCGCCTTCAGCAAAGTTCGTCGACCTCAGCAATTTTGTCGACCTCCCCTCCACATTCATCGTTCGACAAACATCTCCAATTTTGTCGAGCTTGCCAGAATTCGTCGAGCTCAGCCTTTTCGTCAAGCTCTCCCCCCTCCTCAGTTCGACGTTTGTCGACCTCACATTCCATTCTTAGAGTTCTTCGACAAAATTTTCTGCGTTCAACGAACGGTTCTTTCCGCCATTTCGTCGAGCTCAGCCTTCAGTTCTCTGGTCGACGAACTCCTCACAAATTATCAAGCTCAGCCTTCAGTTCGACGTTCGTCGACCTCTTGTTCACCTTCTCTTTTCTCCATTCATCGAGATCTCCCTACTTCTCCTCTGAGTTCGTCGACCTCGTATTCTCTTCTCTTCTCCAGTTCACCGAGCTTACCTGCTGCTAGAGGACAAGTCTAGTTTTTTAACAAAAGCCTGCTGTCGCAATTAATGCATGTCACCCATACCTAGGCAATCATCATTTCCCACCAGAACCCGTACAAAGGTCAACTCACGTGCATGGCTAAAGGAATTTCCTGCTCCTTGAAAATCTATAAATAGAGCCTCGACCCTTGAGAAAAAATATAGAATTTTGGGAGAGGGGAAGTGCTCTCATTTTCATTTTTCCCTTAGTGTTCTTCCTCTCTCCTATTTTTATTTCAGCTTTTTTGTTTAGTTTTAGTTTTAGTTTTCTATAATAATTTGGTTTAATTTTAGTTTTAGTTTTAGTGCTAGCTTAATTTTTATTTCCTGCAAGTGTAATATTTTTATATTCAAAGTTGTAGCTTTCTTTTGAAAAAATATAAAGTCTGGTCAATTTTAATTGTTTCTATTTTTTTTCCATGCACTCGTACTCATCTCTCTTCCTCCACTTCACCATGAGTAAATAATCCACCTTGTACTCGATCTTGATGATCCGAGTTTGAGTTGATTAAGTTATGATGCTCTAGTTTGCGTTTTCTTTGTAAGGTTTAGACCATGATTTACACTTGAAAAATCATGTTTGGAGTTTTATCATCGATATATAATTTCCATATTTGTTTCCACTCTTAGCTAGCTGAGAGGCTCATAGTTTGGAGTGAACACTAAAGAGTAAAGAGAGTTGCATGCACCCCTCAAGAGAGGCAGACGTTAAATCTCCCGGATTGGAGTGAAATCCAATAGCGGGGTTCATAGCGTAAAGCGAGCTTTAGGCCTCCGATTTGGACGAGAGTTCGGTCGGACCTTCCTACACTCAGGTGGGCACGAATTCGAGAGAAGCGTGTTCATGCTTTAGGAACCTCCATGGTCAAGGTCCTTTGCCTTATTAAGTTAGAGTTTATTACCGCTTTTTAATCAACTTTTGCTGAGTGATTCTCGATCGAGTGCTTTTCTTTATCATCGTTTCAACCCCTCATTTTAAATCGCTAGTTGTGGTCTTTCTGATTTAGTGTAAGTGCTTTTGTTTATGCAAGTAGTCTTCCCTTTTAATTTAGTTAACAAACCCTAAAAAAATCCTTCGATGAGATAATAGTCTTCATGTGAGTAAGATTACTCAACGGTTCCCGGATTTTAATACAACAATGATATCCCCTTGCTACAATTCGATAGGTATACTTGCCTAGTGGGATTACAAGTTCGGTTTTATTCTCTTTGCAAATATTCCATCCACCACCATCCTGTAACAGTACATGTTGGAATCAGTTCGTTGTTTTGGTTCGCCAAAACCGTTATACCGCCCCTCTGGGCATGACTTGTACATTGCTCACCCACGCACTATCTGAGATTGGGTAGATAATTCCTGCATCCAAAAGTTTTATTACCTCAGCCCTAATGATGTCCCTCATGTTCGTGTTAAGTTGTCATTGAGGTTGGATAGTTTTGCGGGAGTTATCCTCAAAAAATATTTTATGCGTGCAGAAAGAGGTTGTTGGGATTTGTCTCCACAATACCTCAGATTTGTAGGAAGTCAGACCTTGAACTAAGATGAATTAAGGTGTATTTGATATTGTGTTTAAGTTGTATGTGTGCAGGTTTTATTGCCAAGTGTAGACCAATGTCAGTCTATAATGGGTCACCAAACACAGGACCATACAATGTAATCCCTCATTGTGTGATCCAAAGTGTTGGCCCATGTATAGCCTCTCTATTGGAATACACTTTCTACATGCACTTGGATTGGTGGACTGAAGTATTGAAGTTTATTCTTTTTTCAGAAGAATTTTTTTTTTCTAAGTCCACATACTCGAGTAGCTTCTTTCATATACTTGAGTAAGTGACTTGGTACTCGAGTAAATCCTTAGACATACTCGAGAAGACTCTGTATACTCGTGTAGGTAAGCTTACTCGAGTAAGATAGTTAGTCACTCGAGTAGATCATATTTTATACTCGAGTAGATCCTTCTGTCCTTAAATCAGAAATTTTCTTCAAGTCCACATACTCGAGTACCTTGTTTGTTCACTCGAGTAAGTGAGTCTGTACTCGAGTAAGTTGGATTACATACTCGAGTAGACTGTATTGTACTCGAGTAGGTGATAACTTGTACTCAAGTAGTTGGTTAGTTACTCGAGTAAGTGTTCTGTTGATACTCGAGTAGATCTGCACTTTTCATCTCAGAAAGTTTCTAAGTCTACCTACTCGAGTAGTTCCCTATATACTCGAGTGAGTGACTCTGTACTTGAGTAGTAGTTTTTCATACTCGAGTAGCTTAGTGATTACCCGAGTAATCTTCCCCAGATACTCGAGTAGTTCACTTTCCCCTCACTCGAGTATCTCCAACTCCTCTACTCGAGTAGTTCTTCCTATTTTATCTGAGAAATTTTCTCTAAGTGTTTTTACTCGAGTATATAGTCTCATACTCGAGTAGTTCTAAAATCACTCGAGTGTTGATCTCTGAATCACTCGAGTAGCTTCTATTCTTATACTCGAGTATGCTCCTCCTATCCACTCGAGTATATAACATCTTGTACTCGAGTATGTCTCTTCTCTATCTCGAGTATATCTGTTCAATTATTCTTGAAATTCTCCAAGTACAATTTCGCTGTGTATTTCAAATTAATCATTTCTGATTGGTCCACGTGTCATCCCTAATTAAGTTTCTGACCGTTGGAGTCCACCTATAAATAGGTCCTTTCAGATTTGACTAATAACAAGTTTTCAGAGATTATTATTTTTTAGAAAGAGAAAAGTTCCCGTGAACCCTAGTTTCTCACGCCACCGCCATTGCCGTTCACAGAAGAAGGTCTGGATCGACGATCTCCGATCGCTGCTTTCAACTTTGTTTCTCCAGTGATCCAGACGAAAGATAATCACTCGATCTCGCCGAGCCTCAAAGATCTCTGATCTATTTTCTCGATCGAGGTGATTCCATTTTTCAGATCTGTGGGTCTCTCTCCAGTCACTTTCAACATATTCTGATCAAGCCAAAGTTCTTAAGGAAGAAGACTATCAAAGATCCAGATCTGTGCAATATATTGTTTGTATTTTCTTTTCAAACAAATTTCTTTGTAGGAGTTTTTCTTCGAGTTTTGTAGGAAGGCTTTATCTTCCGAGTGTAGATCCGATTTGGATCGAGTTTTGTAGGAACGTGGTTCCGAGGTGTAGGATTGTTTTCAATCCGAGATAGTGGAGTAGCCGAGTCTAGTGGTTTGCTAGATCGGTGAGGAAAGTAGACGTACCTAAGATTTGGGAACCACTATAAATCTCTTGTCGTCTGTGTGATTGCTTGATCTTTGCTGTGTTAATTTTTATTCCGCATTTGACACGCACTTCACCTATTCACCCCCCTCTAGGTGATTTAGGTAGACAACTTAGTTTTCTCAATTGGTATCAGAGGGAGGTTGATCGTTAAAAGGTTAACACCTTGATCTAATCCTTACCAAGTTGTATCAAGAGAAATTTCAAGCATGAGTAAGACCAAGGATTTTGCTAAGCTCCCTATCTGCACCAAGAACAATTTTCCTATGTAGAAGGAAAGAGTTAAATTCTTTATGGAAGCAGTAGATCCCCGGATCTTCATGATTGTTGAAGAAGGTCCCCACATTCCTATGACCACCTCCTCCATAGATTCATCTAAGCAAGTTCCAAAGAAATTGATGGATCTGGATAAGGACGAGATTGCACTTGTCTTTTTGGACAAGAAAGCAAAAAATATTATCGCAAGTACAGTCGATGACTCAATGCTGCAGAATCTGATTCATTGCCAATCTGCCAAGGAGATGTGGGATGTGGCAATCCCTAGTGACTCTAATGGAAGGTACAGAAGAAGTGAGGGATGATCGAAGGTCCCTACTGAACTAGAAATATGAAGCCTTCAGGAAGGGTCATATGGAAGCCATAGCTGACACTTTTGAGAACTCCTTCAGGATAGTAAATGGCCTCAGAGTTTATGGACGTGTCTTCACCAATGGGGAACTCAATGACAAATTCTTAAGATCCCTAACCAAGGAATGGGACAATAAGGTATGTGCCATTCGGGAGTTTGGAAGGTTAGCTGAGACAGACCCGCAGAATCTGTTCGGAAAGCTTATGTCTTACGAGCTGCAAATCAACTCAAGAAAAGCTGAAGAAGATATAAGCAGGTCTGCATCCAAGGAGAAGTCTGTCGCTCTAAAGGCAGATAGCTCAAGGAAGACAAAGGCTAGCCCTCCTGCCCCAGTTCCTGAAGCTGATGAAGAAGAATCATCTGATCCAAGCTCATCTGGCTCAGAACTATCTGAAGGGCTCATTGTTCTCCCGGCAATTCAAGAAATTCCTAAATAAGAAGAAGCAATGGAGAGGCAAAGATGCCTCATTCAGAAGATCACGAAGTGACAGTGATCAATGAAAGAAAGGCTCAAGTAGCCATGACAGGTATAACCCTAAACAGAACAAACAGATTTCGACTGACATCGTTTGTTATTGTTGCAATAAGCCAGGTCACGTCATCGTGGACTACCCTCACAAGAAGAAAGAGGGCGGCAGACGAGAGGAAAAGAAATCCTCATACCACAAGAAGAGGACAGAGAAGATTCTAATAGCCAAGAAGAGCAAAACTCTCAGCGACTCCGACTCATCTGAGTCAAGTGAAGAAGAGGAAGCTTACTTTGGGCTCATGGCTCACTCAGATGATGAACAAGTCCCCCAGTTCACTGGGGAGGAAAAATCTCACACTCCTCTCTCTGATTCTGATGATGATAATGAGCAAGAGGGCTATTCCACTGAAGATGAATCTGAACTCATGGCCCAGTACAAAGAGTTGCTCATGACCTAAGAAAAATGCCGTAGAGTAGTGAAAACTCAAGCCAAAGAGATAAAATCTCTACAGGCTAGTGAGAGCAACTTGAGAGAAGAAGTCGCTAAGACTAACTCTCTTCAAGAGAACTTCAATAGTGCTATGGATGAATACAATCAAGCTCTCAAGCACCTCGACCTTAAAGAGGAAATCATCAAAGAGTTGGAACAACGACTTGAGGCTGAGAAGAAACTTGTTGAGATTTTCTCAAAGCCTAAGACAGTTCTTCCACTCGTTGCTGAATTCGCAGCTAAGGCCAAGGGTGCTGGTTTAGGCCACATTGGTTCTTCTAGTAAATCCTCTAGGAGAAACAAGGCCAAGAGAAAGAATAAGGCTGCCCAGAAGGCTCTAACTGAAGAAAAAGGGAATGCTCCCTTGGAACCTGTTCTGTTCAAGAAAGTTATCTTTCCTACGAACGAACTCGACTATGAGTCTACCTATGGACACTTTTCTAGGCCGATCCCTGAGAAGCCTAAGTCAAGATACCAAGGTTGGACTCGTCCTCGTAACTTTGGCGAGACTGTCTTCAAAGCACCCTATGAAGAGATTCAACTTCAAAGCTATGGACCTTATGCTCATGGTCATAACATCAAGAAGACACCAAAGGTAAAACCTATTGTGGAAAAGCCTATGTAGGAGAAGACTTCATGTAGCTGTCTTCATCATGAAGCCTCCTCCTCCAAAATCAAGGTTCCTGCTAGACCATCACTTCAGAAAATCAAGCAGGAATACACTAGGCAAAGATACAACAGGTTCGACTGTTGGTGTTGTGGCAGAATTGGTCACTTTGCCATCGATTGTTGGTTCAATCCTAGTAATGCTGCAACCCCTCAAGTTAGCAACGTGAGAATGACCAATCATGAGGCTAATACTCGTAGGGGGAGTTTTCTAACTCGAGACCAAGGACCCAAATGTGTTTGGGTTCCTAAGGCTAAGTGATTGTAATTGCAGGTATGTCCAAAGGCCACCAAAATGCCAATCTGGTATTTAGACAGCGGATGTTCTCGGCATATGACCGGGACAAGAAGCCTACTCCAGAATTTCACCTCAGTCTGCAACGGACCAAAGGTCATCTTTGGAGGTTCAGATCGAGGGATAACTAAAGGCTATGGTATGATTTGTAACGGTAGCGTTTCCTTTTCGGATGTAGCCTATGTTGAAGGATTGAAACACATTCTCATCAGCATAAGCCAACTATGCGATAAAGGATATGTAGTTGAATTTCATGCTGACAAGTGTTTGATAAAATCGGTTAATAACCGGGAAACTATTTTATCAGGCACTTGAAGCAGAAATATTTTCTGTTTAAATTTCATTTGTATTGACACTTCTACACCAGTATGTCTTTTAGCAAAAAGTAGTGCATCTCTTGCTAACCAATGGCACAAGAGACTAGCACATATTAATTTCAAAACTATTAATATATTATTCTCTCAAAACTTAGTACGTGATGCCCCCAATGTCAAGTGCATTACGGACAGCCCTTGTCATGCCTGTATCAAAGGCAAGCAAATAAGGAGTTCATTTAAAAGCATAATAGGCAAGGATTCCAATAGAAGCTTACAGCTTCTCCATATGGACTTGTTTGGTCCACTGCAAGTTAGAAGTTTGGGAGGTAAGGAATATACGTTGGTTATTGTGGATGATTACTCGCGCTTTGCGTGGGTGTTCTTTCTGAAACACAAGTCAGATACCTTCAGCATTTTCACAAATTTTATTAGGCAAATCCAGAATGAATACAACTGTTCCGTAGTCAAAATCAGCAGTGACAATGGAACGGAATTCAAATCTGGAGCCATGACAGAATTCTGCGAAAGTCAAGGTATCTTTCGTGAGTTTTCCTCTCCTCGCACTCCACAACAAAATGGAGTAGCTGAGAGAAGGAACAGAACACTCATAGAGGCTTGCCGGACCATGTTGAGTGATGCTTCACTTCCAGAGTACTTCTGGGCTGAAGCCGTCAACACCGCTTGTCACGTGCAAAATTGAGCTCTCATCAACAAGAACCATGATAAGACTCCTTACGAACTTTTGAAAGGCAGGAAACCAACCATTTCGTATTTTAGAATCTTTGGCTGCAAGTGCTTCGTACTTAACAACGGTAAGTATCACACTACCAAGTTTAGCGAGAAAAGCTTTGAAGGTATTTTTGTAGGTTATAGTAGCCATAGTAAGGCCTAGAGTATTCAATAGAAAAACTCTGGTAGTAGAAGAGTCGATACATCTTGTATTTAATGAGACGAGTCTGTTGCACAGCAACTCGTCTAGTGTGCCTAGTGTAGATGCAGGTACAAAGTTGAAGGAACTTAGCTTGGATGAAACTACTAAAGATAAAGACGAGACGTTCATCAAGATCACCTCTACAACCCCTATTGGAGAGATAGATGATCAAGATGAAGAACACATCCCAGCTGAAGATGCAACTCCAGTGGCTGAAGAGATCCCAGATGCAAGGACTTTAGAGTTCAGACATTTGAAGGATCATCCCGTTGATCAAATCATAGGAGACCCTCGGGATGGCGTCAGAACTCGTCGAGGTACAACTAACAAGAATTTACACTTAAGTTTTCATTCACAGGTTGAACCAAAGAAGTTTGAGGAAGCCAACTCCGACGCATCCTGGATCCTAGCCATGGAAGAAGAATTAAATAGGTTCAAATGATGCAAAGTTTGGACACTTGTTCCTAGACCCAAGGGTAAGAACGTCATTGGTACAAAATGGGTCTACCAGAACAAGATGGACGAAGATGGAACCATCATAAAGAATAAAGCCAGACTTGTCGCAAAGGGATATCGTCAAGAAGAAGGAATTAACTTCGACCAGACTTATGCTCCAGTGGCAAGACTGGAGGCGATCAGGTTATTTCTTGCCTACGCTGCACTTAAGGGCTTTACCGTCTATCAGATGGACGTTAAGTCCGCCTTCCTAAATGGTGACATAAAGGAAGAAGTGCATGTAGAGCAACCACCAGGTTTCGTTGATTCAACTTATCCTAATTATGTTTACTTATTACAAAAAGCTTTATATGGTCTTAAACAAGCTCCTCGAGCTTGGTATGAGAAGCTGTCCACCTTTCTTCTTGAGAACAAGTTCACTAGAGGAAAGATAGACAAGACATTATTTCTTAGGGAAATAAAAGGCAAGATTTTGCTAGTGCAAATCTATGTCGATGACATTATTTTTGGCACTACAGATAACAACCTCTGCAAGAAGTTTTCTAAACTTATGCAAGGGAAGTTTGAAATGAGCAGTATGGGAGAGCTGAAGTATTTCTTAGGGCTTCAGGTGAAACAATCAGAGGATGGAATCTTCATCTCACAGACCAAGTTCACCAAAGAGCTACTCAAGAAATTCAGAATGGAGAATGCAACCTCTATGAGGACTCCAATGGCCTCAGCTATGTCTCTAGATAAGGATGAGAAAGGGAAACCTTTTGATGAAACTAAGTACAGAAGCATAATTGGGTCCTTGCTCTACCTTACCGCAAGTAGACCAGACATAATGTTCTCAACATGTGTATGTGCTAGATTTCAGGTGAACTCTAAGGAATCTCATTACATTGCTGCAAAGCGAATCTTGAGATACCTTAAAGGTACACCAAATCTTGGCTTATGGTACCCAAGAAGTAATGATAGTGAACTAATTGGATTTTCAGATGCAGATTTTGCAGGAAGCAAAAACGACAGGAAAAGTTCTTCCGGGACTTGTCAATTCCTCGGAAGGAGACTTATTTCCTGGAGTAGTAAGAAACAGAACTGTGTTGCCATCTCAACAGCTGAATCAGAGTACATCTCTGCAGGCAGCTGTTGTGCACAGCTTCTCTGGATCAAAAATCAGTTTGAAGACTACAACATGAAGTTCCAGAACATTCCTTTGTTTTGCGACTCATCCAGCGCTATAGCAATCGCCAACAACCCAGTCTCCCACAGCCGGACCAAGCACATAGAGATTCGTTATCATTTCATCCGCGAGCATGTGGAAAATGGAGACATAGATCTACAATATGTCTCTACAGACAGGCAAGTTGCAGATATATTCACCAAGCCGCTGGACGAGTCCAAGTTCTCATTTTTCAAAACAGAACTCAGGCTGCTCAACAAAGAAGACTAGCGATGGACTCACAAATCAAGAAGATATCAGTGATGTTGGCTGCTCAGAGTTAAAGACTTCAGTGGCAACATTTATCTCCTAAGGAAAATTGTCCTTCAAAGTAAGATACCCGAGTATATCAAGACAGATACAAGAGTAAACGGAAAATACTCGAGTAAAAAGTTTGACATACACGAGTAGTTGACCACATACTCGTGTATGAACTTGACCTACTCGAGTATGCTCCGTCTCATACTCGTGTATGAACTTGACCTACTCGAGTATGCTCTGTCTCATACTCGTGTATGACAAATCTACTCGTGTATGACAAATCTACTCGCGTATATGGACTTCACATTTTGGATTTCTCAATTTTTTTTCTATTCGCACCAAGCTATTTGCCGCTTCATTCAGGTATGAATTTATTCCTTTTAACCTAATTAGAATCATATATATATAGAAAAAATCAGGAAACCCCTTTCCACTTCTTATTCACTCGAGTAGCCGCCATCTCTTCATCTTCCGGAAAACCGCAGAGCATCGTCGTCTTCGCCTCTCCCGTCCTCCAGAATCGCAGATGACCCCCTCTTCTAAAATCAGCATAGGCTCTGAACTTGCCCCCACGGGCATAGTCGATCTTTCAGATTATTTCCGAAATCTTCTGATTTTGTTCGAGACCGCCGGACTGTCGTTCGTTCTCCAGACGCCGTGCCAAGTTATTTTCCCAGCTGTTGAAGAGTTCTATCAGAATCTGAAGGTAAAATGCAATGGAAAGCTCTTGAAATCCAAGGTCAGAGGGATAAAAATCCGACTGGACAAAGGTGCATGAGCTGCTCTGTTAAAACTGCCAGTAGTAGATGACGATGACGAAATGACTACTGAAGATTCAGTAAGAACTAGTTTATTCTGTGGAGCTAACCCTCAAGCCCATTCCTTTAGCAGAGCTGATTTCAACTTAGAAGGAAAGTTCCTAGTGGATGTCATTGCTAAGGTACTGTTATGCAAAACTTACTCCATTCGAGACATCTCTATGGAAATGTTTGATATAATGCAAGCCATTATCTGCCGCAAAAGATTCCAGTTTGGACTGTTGATCCTAGATAAAATCAGAGAAAGCATTAAGCATCCTAGTTTTGCAAGAATTATTTCCCTCCTTCTTCATGAAATCAATCCTTCAGTCTTTAACTTATCCAAAGGGACTCCACTGCATCACATGAAAAAGGTTTCTATATCCTCCATCCAGCGATATGAAATTAAAATTCTGAACTCAGCCCAAGCATCCAAAGCTGCTGTCCCTTCAGTAGATTCCCAAGAAACCAGTGTACCTGACGACAGGATTCCATCTCCTCCTCCACATCAAACTGCTGCTACCTCTGGTGCAACAGTTGAGGGGGAGCCTGCCTCATCTCATTCTCAGTACCCAGCTTCATCAGAACCCTCACAGCAAGCAGAAGTCAGGGACTCTCTCCCTCCAGTTTCTCCTCCTCTAGCAGATACCCACTCATAGATTCCAGATCCAGCAATCCTTCTATCTACTGCAGAAGATATCAATAAATTGATTGATGAGCTCAGCTCAAATGCACCCCTGTTTCAAAATGAATTAGTTGTACTGACTTCAGAGGCTCAGATTCCTGCTCAGTCTCCTGCTCAGATTCCTGCTCAGTCTCCTGCTAAGACTCCAGCACAGTCTCCTATCCAGTCTCCTGCTCAGTCCTCTACTACAGAGGAAAGCCAGCCTGACGATATTCTTTTGTCTGATGATGAGGAAGTATCTCCAGAACAAGTGGAGGCTCCTTTGAGGACTTTGGACTTCTCTATACCCTCCTTCATTAATACAGAAGAATCTGCTCAGATAGAATCTTTCAAAAGAGCTGAAAGCTCAGTGGAAATTACTGAAATCCCTCCATGGGTTATTCCTGCTCCTTCAGTCCCTCTCCCCACTTCAACTCCTTCTACTTCTTTAGATCTGGTAAGCAAGATTGAACAGCTACTCAGTGAACAAAGAAAGTACTTTGATGACTCTCTAGCCTCAGTAAATAACAAAGTCTCTACTCTTGAAAAGGAGATGAGTAGAGGCTTTGCTGAAATTCAAGCCAATACTGATGAGCTCAAGAGATTGTTTCAATTGGGTGGAAAAGCTTTAGATCACACTATTATAAGTATAGGTGAACTAAGGAATCAAGCTGAAATTGTTGCTCATAATCAGATAATATTGGACAAGAATGCTGAAGCAAATGTGATGAAAGTATGTGAAGAGGTTGGCACTTTCAGAGATGAAGCAATTGCCCAGCTAGTTGTAGATATCAGCAAGGGGGAGAAAGTTGTCAAAGAACAAGTTGAAAAAGTAGTTGAAAAGCTGTCTGAACAAGCTCAAACAACTGTGAATGATCTAGTCAAGAATATGAAAGCAGATATTCTATCTCAACTCCAATCTGTCAAGTTCTACATTTATGATACAGCTGTATGGGTAAATAATCAGAACTTCCCAAATTCTCAACTCAACCCTACCATCATTCCCAAGTTCTTGGACCCTCTTGAAGAATATCCTCTAGCAGATGCTCTAGCTCAGGCAAACATTCCAGGAGATGTGCCAGTCTTTTCACCCAGACCTGCTGGTGATGTGACTGAGCCTCCTCTCTTTTATACTGATATTTGGCAAGATGAACTTCCTCCTAGTTCTCAAGGTGTCCCAAAGAAGAAAAGGAAATATGGTGATGGCTCTTCTGCCAGCCGTTCTGCACCTAGAAAAGAGCCTGCCCCAGCTTCTGAAGGTAGATCAGAAATTGTTCATTCTGAAGTTTGGAGTCCAACCTCCAAATCTCTGATCCTTGATACCCTGAAGCTAGTAACAGATCTTGGTGAGCACAGAGATCAGTATTACAGTTATTCAGAATGGAAAGCTTATGAAGCATCCCAGATCAAGATCAGACTTCATGACAGAAATTGGGGATACAACAACCCAGCTGCTCCTCCTAGGCCCAAAATATATTTTCCTAAACCATTCAGTTATCTAGAGAGGCAAGAGCTGAAGAGAGAAAGAATGCACAAAGGAGCCCCCTCTTGAGTCAATGAGAATGTGGAAATGGACTTTTCAATATGTTAAAAACATTTCTATATATATATTTTTGATTCTGATTATGGCTATCTTATTATTTATCCTGCTTCAGTTTATTTGTTTTTAAAGTATATGTGTGTTGTTCTTTTTACTCTAAGTAATTCACCTTAGTGTAGAGGGTGCTGACATCTACAAATAGGGGGAGATTGTTGGGATTTGTCTCCACAATACCTCAGATTTGTAGGAAGTCAGACCTTGAACTAAGATGAATTAAGGTGTATTTGATATTGTGTTTAAGTTGTATGTGTGCAGGTTTTATTGCCAAGTGTAAACCAATGTCAGTCAATAATGGGTCACCAAACACAGGACCATACAATGTAATCCCTCATTGTGTGATCCAAAGTGTTGGCCCATGTATAGCCTCTCTATTGGAATACACTTCCTACATGCACTTGGATTGGTGGACTGAAGTATTGAAGTTTATTCTTTTTTCAGAAGTTTTTTTTTTCTAAGTCCACATACTCGAGTAGCTTCTTTCATATACTCGAGTGAGTGACTTGGTACTCGAGTAAATCCTTAGATATACTCGAGAAGACTCTGTATACTCGTGTAGGTAAGCTTACTCGAGTAAGATAGTTAGTCACTCGAGTAGATCATATTTTATACTCGAGTAGATCCTTCTGTCCTTAAATAAGAAATTTTCTTCAAGTCCACATACTCGAGTACCTTGTTTGTTCACTCGAGTAAGTGAGTCTGTACTCGAGTAAGTTTGATTACATACTCGTGTAGACTGTATTGTACTCGAGTAGGTGATAAATTGTACTCGAGTAGTTGGTTAGTTACTCGAGTAAGTGTTCTGTTGATACTCGAGTAGATCTGCACTTTTCATCTCAGAAAGTTTCTATGTCTACCTACTCGAGTAGTTCCCTATATACTCGAGTAAGTGACTCTGTACTCGTGTAGTAGTTTTTCATACTCGAGTAGCTTAGTGATTACCCGAGTAATCTTCCCCAGATACTCGAGTAGTTCACTTTCCCCTCACTCGAGTATCTCCAACTCTTCTACTCGAGTAGTTCTTCCTATTTTATCTGAGAAATTTTCTCTAAGTGTTTTTACTCGAGTATATACTCTCATACTCGAGTAGTTCTAAAATCACTCGAGTGTTGATCTCTGAATCACTCGAGTAGCTTCTCTTCTTATACTCGAGTATGCTCCTCCTATCCACTCGAGTAGATAACATCTTGTACTCGAGTATGTCTCTTCTCTGTCTCGAGTATATCTGTTCAATTATTCCTGAAATTCTCGAAGTACAATTTCGCTGTGTATTTCGAATTAATCATTTCTGATTGGTCCACGTGTCATCCCTAATTAAGTTTCTGACCGTTGGAGTCCACTTATAAATAGGTCCTTTCAGATTTGACTAATAACAAGTTTTTAGAGATTATTATTTTTAAGAAAGAGAAAAGTTCCCGTGAACCCTAGTTTCTCACGCCGCCGCCATTGCCGTTCACGGAAGAAGGTCTGGATCGACGATCTCCGATCGCTGCTGTCAACTTTGTTTCTCCAGCGATCCAGACGAAAGATAATCACTCGATCTCGCCGAGCCTCAAAGATCTCTGATCTATTTTCTCGATTGAGGTGATTCCGTTTTTCAGATCTGTAGATCTCTCTCAAGTCACCTTCAATATATTCTGATCAAGCCAAAGTTCTTAAGGAAGAAGACTATCAAAGATCCAGATTTGTGCAATATATTGTTTGTATTTTCTTTTCAAACAAATTTCTTTGTAGGAGTTTTTCTCCGAGTTTTGTAGGAAGGCTTTATCTTCCGAGTGTAGATCCGATTTGGATCGAGTTTTGTAGGAACGTGGTTCCGAGGTGTAGGATTGTTTTCAATCCGAGATAGTGGAGTAGCCGAGTCTAATGGTTTGCTAGATCGGTGAGGAAAGTGGACGTACCCAAGATTGGGGAACCACTATAAATCTCTTGTCGTCTGTGTGATTGCTTGATCTTTGTTGTGTTAATTTTTATTCCGCATTTGACACGCACTTCACCTATTCACCCCCCTCTAGGTGATTTAGGTAGACAACTTAGTTTTCTCAGAGGGGTTTATGCCTTTAATATTTGGAATCTTCCATGCAATTGCACGATGATATTTGTTTAAAACTTCCACTAATTCAGAAGTCTCCGAATCGTTTAGGGTAGAATAGATAATGATGAGAAGTTTTAAATTTTGTTCAATAAAGGTGTATTTCAAGTGATCGGGGAGTTGTTTTAGTTAAAGGATTGGTGGTTCTTCATAGGATGTTTTAATTTTTAAATCTTTTAAATTGAAGGGTTCGAAAGGAGAATTTGTCGGCATTTCTTCTAGAAAAAATAAATTTGCCAAATCTGAATCATCTAACATTGAGTAAAGCAATTCAGAAAGAGAAGAACAATCTTCTTCAAATAAGGCTTCTAAGTTAAAGCAGGAATCATCGTTAGATAAAGAGGTCAACATTGAGGGATAAATATGAAAAGTAACTTTATTCTCTCCAACTCGAAGGAGGAGTCGACCGTTAATTACGTCAAATAATGCACGAGAGGTGGCGAGGAAGGGGTGACCGAGTGTAATTGGTACCTTGGCATCCTCTACGATGTCAAGGACGATGAAGTTTTTCGGGAACATAAATTTGTAGACCTTTACTAGAAAGTCCTCCACTACCCCAATTAGATATTTTATCGAGCGATCCGCTAGTTGGATGCTCATTTTCGTTGGGCTTGGAACACCCAGTTCTAATTTTTTGAATAGTGAGAATGGCACCAATTTGATGCTAGCGCCCAGTTCTGCTAGGGCGTACTTTATTAACATATTGCCAAAGAGGCACGAGATGGAGAACCGTCCAGGGTCAATTTGTTTTGGTGGAACACACGAAATATCCTCGAGTTTCTTTTTGTTAGAGAGAAACTCCTTAAGGAATTTTGCATATTTTGGCATTTGTGAGAGTGCCTCGCAGAAGGGGACATTGACTTGAATTTGTTTTAATATTTTGTAGAACTTTTTTATACCGCTCGTCTTTCCACTCATTATTAATTTTTGAAGGGTAAGGTATAGATGAGATAGAAATGTTAGACGTCCTTGAAATATTTGACGATTTTTAAATTAAAGAAGGTGTAGGGGTCGGAGTCGAAATGTGTAACTTAGGATCAACCCAATTTGGGGAGGTTGCCTCCTTGGCAACACAAAAGGTTATGGAGTTAGCATTTTCTCTTGGGTTCGCCTCCGTGTTCCCTGGAAAAGCTCCATGCGGCCGCTCAGATTTTATTTTCGCAAGCTGTACAACCTGATTTTCAAAGTTTTTTATCGATATGGTTATATTCTGGATATTTGAATCATTTATGGTAACATACTTGGCGAAGACCTCTTCAAGCGAAGAGGGTTCTTGCGGTTGCGATGGAAAACTGGGAGGATTTAAATTAAGGGGGAGATAGATTTACAGAAGGATTTATAATATGAGAATATTAAACACTCCCTTGGTTGCTCCATGAGAAATTTGGATGGTTCCTATACCCCACATTATAAGTGTTATTGTGCGGAGCGTTATTCGGGTTATTGGAGGGTTGAGGCACATTTTCCATGAAGTCAACATGTTTTTTTAAAATCACGTTATTATAATTTCTATTGGCCCAAGGAGGAGTAACGGAGAAAGCATTCTTCTTCGCCACTTGCTTAGTTAGGCGCTCAACTTTGAGGGCTAGATTCGAGGCCGCGTCAATTTCAAAAATTCCTCATAGCTTAACCGGTCGCACATGGGGAACATTCCATTGGTACGCATTCATGTCCATCTCCTCTACAAGCTTTTGAGTGGCCTCGGGGGTTTTGTTATTTAACGTCCCCACAGCTGCTGCATTGATTATTTGGCTTGTTTGGAAATTTAAACCATTATAGAAAATTTGCACTTGTTTCCAAGTGGGAAGTGCGTGGTGCGAGCATCTACGCAATAGTTCCTTGAAGTGCTCCCACATGTCATAGAGAGTCTCAGAGTCTATTTGCATATACGATGTGATATCAGTGCGTAATTTGGCAGTTTTCGCAGGCGGAAAGTACTTTGTAATGATTGTTCCCGCCATTTAAGCCCATGTAGTGATAGACCCTCTAGGAAGAGAACCTAGCCACTACTTGGCCTTTAAAATCAAAGAGAAAGGAAAAAGACATAATCGAATGACATCATCCGTGACTCCATTGATTTTGAAAGTATCGCAGATCTCGAGAAAATTCAAAAGGTGGCAATTTGGATCCTCATCCTGGAGACCATCGAAGGTCACCAACTGCTGCACCATTTGAATAATGCTAGACTTGATCTCAAAGCTATTGTTTGCCACCGCAGGGCAAAAAATACTTGATTGTGCACCCTCTAGATCGATTCGGCCGCACATAATAAGACATAGTACTTTGCTGGGCCTCATCTGGGTTTGGTGTATGAAGATCCATAATATCTATGGCAGTGTCTCTGATCGACTCTTCGATGCCTAAATGTGTTTCCTTATAACGAGAGCGGAGGCGACGCAAAATGGTGCACTCTATCTCAGGATCAAAATAAATATTCAAAGAGCTTTCTTGGGTCATACACTAAATGAAAGTGAAGGGGGGGGGGAGAGAAAAAAGGGAAAACAAAAAAAGAGAGAAAAAGAAGCAATATAATTAATAGCTATCCTCTTTTCAAAATATCAAAACTAAGGCTTCGTTTGGTTCGGCTATTGCTGATGAAAAGCTGCTGATGAACTGTTGCTGATAGAAAAAGTGCTGATTCTGAAAAATAGAGTTTTGTTAAAAACATTTTGAATGAAATAGAGTTTATAAAACAGAGTTTTTGAAAAGTTGTTTGGATATAAAACGGAGTTTTTAGAGAAATTTTTTTCCTAATAAAACATAATCACAAACCACACAATGTAATGATTTTCTCACTGATCATATTAAATGCTAGTATGCAAAAGAAACATCAATCGACAAAGATTGTACAGAAGCATTTTGGCGAACCAGAAAGGATTGAATGGCTTTGCATTTGTCTTTAATTGGCTTGAAGCATTCCGTCCAAGAAGACCTTGTGCAGGAGAAATTGATACAGAAGAATTTTGGTGAATAGTTGGCAGGCAACGCTCACTGGCATTTAGTCGAACATCTTGCGGGTAGTTAACAGACTTCATCAGCTTTGCATCAGATGCAATGCCAACAGGGGTCAAAATGAGATTAGAGGAGGAATCAGAGATTGCATTGGAGATATCATCATCCGAATCATTATAAGAAGAATCAGACATGTGCTATTCTAAGTTGAAATTTTCATCCTATAGCTTTGAAGCTTTGGAAACCTGAAGCAAATTTTTCCCTTTTTTCTTACTGGATTCATCAAGTGCAGCATCATCGGCATCTTCACCTGGGTCGGGATCAGAGAAATCCTGCTGCTCGGGAGAAACAACTATCTTGCCTTTGGATTTTCGGCCCATAACTGACGGGAACCGCCAACTCAGACCTCGCTGCACTACGCCACCACCGCCTAGCACCGTCCGCACCCGCACACCGCCACCGCAACACGCCCCACCCGCAGCACTCTGCCACCACCACGAAGCGCTCCACCACCACCGCGCCTTTTGCGGTAGAACACTAAAACAACGAACAGGCGCGGCTTTTGCGGTTGAACGCCAAAAAAAGTTGCGGCCTGGAGCATGAACAAAACAACGGAGAATTAAAAATACGGGATCTGAAAAAAGCAGCGCCAAACGCAACTTATGCTCTAAATGGTGGTGCGTTTTCACCACACCGCAGGCCAGAAGCCCAACCAAATGCCACCTAAATCTCTGGAAACGGTGCCAAAACATGATATATAAAATAGCGTTGATGTGCGGAGAATAAGAGGTTGATAATATTCTCCGATTCTATATCAAAAAAAGGCAAGTATACCTTATCATTTATAGTATAGGATATTTAAGTTCAATATAAAGGTCGTATTACCCAGGGCGGATTGATTACTTCTACTTTGAGGAGATTACTATTATTTTATCAAATGATTTTTTATTTGTTTTGCTAAAAGAGCGCTAAATTGCACGTTATAAAAAGGGTTAAAATGATGGATAAATTAATTAGTACTCGATTTTGAATCACTTCGGCATAAGCTAATCAAAATGAAATAACAAACTAAATCTTAATAAAGTAAAAGGCAACTATATAGTGGGGGTTCCCATAGCTTGAACATGCTCCTCTCGAAGAAGTGCCCAACTGAGTTTAGGAAGATTTGACCGAACTCTCGTCCCGTATTCGAATGCCTAATGCTCGCTTTAAGTGGTGAACCCCGCTATTGGATTTGACTCCAATCCGGGATATTTTTGTCATTCTCTCTCGAGAGGTGCGTGAAACTCTCTTTACTCTTGGGTGTTCAATTTAGAATATGAGCCTCTCGGCTAGCTAAGAATGAAGACCTAGATGGAGATTATATATCGATAATATAGTTCCACAAAAATTAAATCAAGAGTAAATCGAAGGCTAATATTTTAAAAATAAAAAGAAAGCTAAAGCATCATAACTTGATGAACTTTTCCTCAAATCATCGTGGTAGAGTACTGATGAGGATTTATTTACTCATGGTGCAAGGGCAAGAGAGAAATAGGTAGTAGAAATTCATGAAAAACTAAATAAGAAAGGAAGAGAAAGAGAGACTTTTATTACTATAATAGAAGGAGTTACAAGTTGAAATAAAAACTACAATTGCATTAAATTGAGACTAGCTACGCACTTATTCTACACTAGTAAAAGTGATTACAAGTTTATTATAAAAGTTGTATAGAAATAACTTGAAGTGAGAGAGAAAAATAGAGCGAAAATAAGAACATAAGCACAAAGAAAAACAAGTAGCAATACACAAACTCTCAATTAATCTTCTTATAAACTACTCTCAATCTGCTTTAATATTGTCTGGAACACTTGGAGATTGCTGGTATTTAAAGAAATTTTTCTAGGAAGTACACGCCCCCTTACACTCCCATATAGGTGGGGCGTGTAAGGTTTATTGACATTTACTGATTGAAATCCAGCAGGACGGCGACTAGCTCGGGAGTTTGGCTACACACCCCAGGTACACGCCCATGTAGGGGGCGTGTTAGGTTCAACGTGATACAAATCGACAAAAGTAGCACTGTGGCACAAAAAATAGGGACTTGGCAGGGCACGCCCCAGGTACACGCCCGTGTAGGTGGTACACGATCGTGACCTAGGGCGTGTAAGTTGGATTTTTCTAGATCTAGACTTCAGACCATGACTTCATCCTGATTGGGTTATATGCCCCAGGTGCACACCCGTATAATGGGTACATGACCATGACCTAGGGGCGTATAAAATGGAAAATGACAAAAAAGTGTCAAAATCCAAAAAAAAAATCGAGTTAGAACAATTTTTATAAAAGAAACTAATTATAGGCTCAAAATTCATAAAATATATAATTTTAAATAAGAAAATATATGGATTTATCCAAGTAATTTAGGATAAAATAAGTATTATCACTTTTCCTTTTCTCCGATCCACCGGCCTTTAGCAAGGCCTTTCAGTTGATAAGAAGCGACCATAACCTTTTGGTCCTCAGAAATTTCCGAATAGGAAAACATCTCCTCAATAGAAACGATCCAGTCATCTAATGCCATGAAATCAACAACTCCCATCATAGGTCGGGGGTCCTAAGCGCTGGAAATGCGAGATGAAATTCATCTCAGGCGACAATAGAACAGGAGGCACTAAAGGAGCTGGAGGTATAGGCACAACCTAATCCACCGCAGCAGGCTGTGCACTAGGCTGCCACCCTAAGGTGGCATTCAATAATGCCTGCATCTGCGCTTGTATCGTAACTATCTATCTCGACAAAGTCTCATTGCTTAGACGCAGCTCCTCTATCATCGCTTCACTATGCGCTCCTGAAGACTCAACATCAGACTGGGGAGTTAATCTTTGCATGTGACAGTTCGTGCCCATCTTCTACAAATATGAACGAACGTATCATTAAGACTTAGCTAGAAGCCAGAATTACTCAATTTAGAATAGACTGGAAATACACAAACATCTGCTCTTGCTACTACCTTCCTCAGGGATTTTCTATGAATGATGTTATGCTTTAACTTAGGATGTTACACCCTCATCCCCTTGACTCTTATGCATATAAAAGGAATGCATAAATGCTTAAATCTTCCATTCAAATCATGTGTGTACGAGTGTCATCATGTAAATCTTAACTTGATAAGTGTGCTTATTCTTTGTTATGTGGTGCATGTTGTGTTATGTATTCTAATAAAGAACTTAATGTATGTTATGAGCGACGTACACATTAAATATTATGCATCCCGTACTACATAATATCGCATGCAACGTAAAAAATAAAATCTAATGAGCATTCATGTGATAATGTTAAGTCGCCCATTTCAACTTAATAGTCATATGTTGTTATGCATTTTAGAATCCATATACAAATAAATATTATGTATCCCATACTACATAATATGCCCCGTATACTTATACCATTCTTATGGTGTAGTGTTCATGCTTTGGCCAAGACGTACCGATGACACATTGTTGTGTGTATGCTTATAAAACGACCTACCTCTGATACCAACTATCACAACCTGCATTTTATCAAGGTTTAAAGCATTATTAGAGTAAGAAAAAATACATGTCGTGATGCCATGCCGTGCAGGGTACAACTACATATGCTCAGGCAAGAACAAACTTCTATTTTTTTCTTAAAAGCATATATCTTTATGATTGAAAACTTGAATTGAGTTTAAAGTTCAAGACCATGTCCCTCAGTTTAGTGGCTCAACTAGTCCACGAAAAAGGAAAATATAGTTCACAATGGAAAACCTTTAATTTCCTATATTAATTTATCATACATGAACATGAAAACCAAACAAACATGCTAATGAAATACAATCTCTAAATTTAGTATAAATAAAGGAAAAGAGTTTTATATTTATTAAATTAGGTTGATATTAAGTTGATTGAGATGCGATGAATCTAAGCTAAAATGCAGATTTGTTTCGTTGAAAAAATAACTAACATGCAACCTAACATAAAACATTCCCAGAGAGAGAAACACTTCAATAGTGAAAATTTCAGTAGTAGTGGAGACAGAAGCACAACAGTTTGATATATGAGAAGCTATGTTGTGGGAACCAAAGAATTTACACGAACCCATAGCATAAATAATAAAAGTATGAGCTTCTGATGTTAAGGAAAGAAACACTGACCGCTTCTTAATTATGAGAGAGAGAGAGGAGGAAATAGATGCAAGAGGATGGCCAAACAAGCTCTGCCAGCTACTGACTCCAACCTGAGGCATTCAAAAGAAAAGAATGCCTCAACATAAAGAGCTCAAAGGTGGCTCAAACATTAATCAAAAGGTTTAATAAGATAAGTGGGTTACCAACCTAACTAGAAAAGCTACAAAACATAAAAATCAATAACATATGAGTAAGGAGAACGATTAGATTGACATAAAGTAGCCATATAAGAAGAAAGACTTGCACTAAGTTCGAAAAGGGCTCTTATTGATGTCCAAAGTATATGTATATATATAGTCGTAGTAATATCATTTATTAACTTGAAGAGTGAATCATCAATGCCAGACGTAAAATGGTACTGAGGCAGTGTCTATCTTTCCAACACAAACCATCAGACCAACACATCCAAAGAAACATGAACTAAGGTGATGGTCCTTTATGTAATGCTTCGACTCATGCTAGACCCCCGCACATTTTTTTGAGTAGAGAGAGTTGACTCGGGCTCATGGTGCACTCGTGGCTAGGCTTGCACTTGAGCTGGGGAAGCGCCAACTCGATGCTAGGTGTCAGGTTGCTATCATAGTGGTTGCGGGATACCGCACGGTGGTAGAAAAAGTTGAGTGTCCATGACACCTCTCGATGAGTGTTGAGTCCTACTGCATAGTGGTAGTTAGTTATTGCTGGCGGTAGTGTGTGTTGACTGGATTCGGAGAGCATCGAGTCAGTTGAGTGTACTCGACGATCATAAAAAAACTACGGCGTAGCGGTAGAGGGATACCGCGCGGTGGTAGTCGAGCTGGGCATAGGCAAATCCCTCTATGAGCAACCTCCCAGCAGTTGAAGTATCGCTGGTGATAGAATTTTAACATATCTACTATATGGCGATAGTAAGCTAGGTGGAGGCATCTGAGTGGTGGATCTAGAGGTACCGCATGACGGTAGCAATACTGTATGGCAGTAAATCCCGGATCAGGAAACCCTAGATCAAACTGGCCGCTAATTTTTAAATGATGTCCATAACTTATTGACAATCTTCTTCCTCACGAACTGCGCCCTTCGATAAGAAGAATGGGAGCTCAAGGTCGACATCGTCATGCCACAATGGAACAGGAGGTGATCCATGGCCGGAAATCAGGTGAGATTCCTACCCTCTCCCTTGGTGCTAAATCTTTAGATCTATTATAAGAGATATGTTCGCTCAAGAGAGCTTGACTTTGGTGTATAATGGAGATCTCCTAGGTAGAGACCACATTAGGACCTTTTTCCTAGGGTTTTGTTGTCTTCAACCATTCCTCTCTTTATTATGAGGACGATGGGCTTGGTTTCATGAAGAATGGTGGTCTATTGAGGGTGAAAAGAGAGGAGGGAGAGCTGAATGTATCTTTGTATGAATGGCTAGAGGAAGAAGACGAACCAATGCCATTCGTTCGAATATACGATGCATGCAAAAATCTTATTTCTATACATAATAGGCTTTGTGCTCAATTTAATCCATGATCCAAGCACATATAGGCCTTGGGCTGAACACAAAAAAGTAATAGCCCTCGGAAAGACCTTTCCAATGGATTGTTGCAGGTTTTCTGGTGAGCACTGTGGATCCCAAAAGTACGACGGATGTTGCTGTGTTGAACTAACATAAGGCCAAGACAGATTCTTTGTCTAAGTAGTTGATGTGTTAGCCTATTGCTCGAATATTATACTTGGTAGGAAGTCGTAGCCTTCGAAGACATCTTGCATTGGGAGAATCTAGTTTGAGGAAACTGTGATGAGCCAATGCATTATATATGTGTTTTTATGGACCTTGGATGTACAAATTGTTTATATATGCAATCCGATGAAAATGCATACAATAATATAATGTTGGTTGATATGTATTGAAAGAGTAATGTGCGCGCTTGTAAGATATACACAATCGATAGCAAGTGATGAACTATAAATAATGAAAGAACTTGTGGTGTGTAATTGTATACGATTATTAATTATTTCGAAACATATATGTATGTTGATTATTTCTGGAAATAGGATGTGATGAAAGATAAATGGTTTGATGTGCGTACGCATACTAAACTTAGAAAAGGGGGCTAGATGAATATTATGATAATGGTCTTGTTAAGAGCTTATTGATCTTATGTATTGAAAGTATGGTTAGAATAAGTCCACTACTTAGAGTTATGTTAACTCCCTACAGGTAGAGGTGAGGGTTCTATAACAATTGAAGGGATTTGAAATCTTAGTTTATGCCGGAACCTTGCATGCTTGGAGTACTAGTAAGTTGTTATGAAGGGACTCAGTATGGAGCCCTTGCGTGATTTTGAGTACGGGATTGGTATGAAGATAAGGGACTCAGTGTGGAGCCTGTACGTACTTTTGAGCACGGGATTGGTATGATGAGAAGGGACTCGATTGGAGCCCTTTGATATTTAAGAGCATGGCTAAGTGTTATAGCATGCGGTGTGTGTTGACACGCGGTGTCATAATCCTGGGTTAAAGATAATGTGGCAGATCTACGGGCTCACCAATCGTAATGCCGACGGGAGTTGACAGATAGACCTTGGGCAGTTAGGCTTTGCCTTCGGTGCTCATTCCCGAGGCTCCTTCCGTGCTAGTGGATGATTGGGCTTGGTCCTTTGGTGATACACTCCCAAAGGCTCCTTCTATTCCAGTTATAGGCCAGTTGGGTTGTGTTCTTGGTGCACATCTACCCGAGAGCCCTTTTGAGCCATAGTGCACAGAGGATATGCTATTGTGTTCTTAGCATTGAAGAGTACAGAGGCCTATTGCCTTCTTTGAACATTTTATTCCCTCCATAACTCGAGATGAGCTTGAAGAAAGGTTCCTATAGTTGAAATAAGGATACAAGTCAGTGGTAGAATATCAGCCGGAGTTTCAACATCGCGCAAGGTTTGTAGACTCCTATAGTTATGATGATCGCGGGTACGCTCAATGGTTTTACAAAGGCTTGCGAGATCCCCTAAGGCAAGCACTTTTGTTTATAGCAAACTCGAGCCTGATAGAGATAATAGATATGGCAAAGAGGTTATAAGATGACCATTTGGGAGTCTAGGATAGTTGTAAGAGATTCGCAGTAGGCGTGATGAAAGCGGGACCCAGCTTTAGGAGGAGGCAGAATGCTCGTGGCGGAGGAGGAAATCAAAGAGGGGGTGGTCACTTATATTAGAACTTTAGGATGGAGCGCCCAACCCCACATGCAGTGTTGCCTCTATTGGGTATTGTATCCACAATAACACAGATTTGTATGAAGTCAACCTTGAACTAAGATGAATTAAGGTTGAAATTCTTTAGTTTCAAGGATAGCTAAATCACCTAGAGGGTGGGGGGGGGTGAATAGGTTATTGGTCTCTTTATTAATTCTTTTCTTTTCTTTTAGTTTGCTGCTTGAGTGGTTGATTATTTTTTGCCTTCAAGATGATTTACCCTGCACAAAGAAAATAAATACAGCACATCACATAGATATTTATAGTGGTTCCCCAACTGGGTGCATCCACTTTCCCTCCCACCCATCCAACTATCTTGTTAGACAAGGCACTTCTCCAAAATGCTCCAAGGATCTTACACCTCAGGCCCTCAGTCTTATACACAGATTCTTCACAGAATCCAAACTTAGAACCAAAAGGGTTCCTACCTCAGAGCCCTATAGATCTCCTAAAGCTTAGTGATCCACTGATCACCTACCTCAGACTTATTTCTAAGGCCTACAACTCAGGCTCTACAACCCTACAGCTTCAGGCACACAACCGTACTCTCAGAGTGCAGCAACACTCCTATAACTTAGTACCCTTTTAGGTACCTATAGCTCAGATCCAGGTAAACTGAATCCTATAGGATGAAAGTAGGTTGATGGATATTCTTGACACAAGAGATATTTCTTTGTGTCAAGCTTCTTGAATGAGATAGAATCAGCCCAACAATGACTACAGGAGATTATTTCCCGAGTCTACCTTTACTGAACTAAGATATACTTAGTACTAACTACTTTCACAACAACAACTAAATACTTGTGTTGGAAGTTACTTGCAGAGCAATGTTCTGCCTCTCCCTGAATAGAGACATATGCTCAGCCCTCTCTTCTTCACAGCAACAATGATCCTTGTGCTGGAAGCAACTTGAAGAACCCTGTTCTGCCCTTCTCTTCTTCCTTGGCTGAGGTGATTCAACCTTAACTTTGAATCTTGAGGAATAGTCCCCTGAGCCTTCTTTCAGATCTCTGCTTCTTCAATATTTCTTCT
Organism: Platanthera zijinensis; assembly: GCA_039513925.1. Taxonomy (NCBI): domain Eukaryota; kingdom Viridiplantae; phylum Streptophyta; class Magnoliopsida; order Asparagales; family Orchidaceae; genus Platanthera; species Platanthera zijinensis. Next base: position 123,399,741 of record CM077080.1, read on the forward strand.
CTTCACAGCTTCATAACAAAGATTTTTAGGTGCTTGAGTTGCTAGAACTGTGAAGAACCTGCAGCAAGGGTTGGCCCTTGGCTACTACCTTATGCTCAGAGAAGATACTCTGAACTAGCTTACTGGTGTAGGTGATAATGATACCAATTATCTTAATGTTGAAGATGTTGATTCCAATAGCTGACTTGCTCTTTTTCTTTCTCAGCTTGAGCTTCCTGTTTTATAGCTCCACAACAATGGCAGGGAAAAAAGAACAACTATTACTTCTTTTATTTATTGAGACCCAACGGCTCTTTTATCAATGGGTCATACACATTTAATGCTGGCTGTAAATTTGTTTTAACGCCAACTATCGTACAGTAGGTCTGCGGCAACCTTTGTCGCGTACTGTAGTCATCCCGCCACTTATTTGAAATATGTTGACTTGTTGACTTGCTGACATCACCAGCTGTGGACTTAGCCAAAAATCAAGCATCAAAGAATAAGCGTTGAGTGAGTAAGCTTCACTCAATGCCAAAACACTTAGATAGATTCATTGTCTCTTGGCGTTGAGTGAGTCACCCTCACTCAATGCCAAACTACTTAGAATATTAAGTCTGATTCTAGGCGTTGAGTGATTCAGCTCCACTCAACGCCAATCTTGCTTTATCAGCTTTCAGCTGTTTGACATTGAGTGAGTAAGCATCACTCAACGCCAAACCCCTTAGACAAAATTCTGTCTTCACTAGGTGTTGACAACATTGAGTCAGTAACCTCCACTCAATGCTTTTTGCCTTAACCAAATTTCTGCTTATTCAACAACATAAGCGTTGAGAGTGTTGAGTGAACACGCCTCATTCAATGCTTTCTCCCTTAGCAATTTTTTTGTATTTAGTAGTATGGTGTTGAGTGAGTTAACTTCACTCAACGCCTGTGGACTTAGACACATTTTAGCTCATTCTAACTTCAGGCTTTTAATGCTTTAGCCTATCTCACAGCCTTTTGTTGTATGACATTGAGTGAGTTAACTTCACTCAACACCTGTGGAATTGACTATTTTCTCAGCTTGCCACTGCCTTAGCTTTGACTGTATAGGCTTCACTCAGCGCTATAAGCCATCTAGAATTGAGTTACTGATCTACACAAAACGCCTGTGGACTTAGATAGTTTTTTGTCATCCCACACCTTAGGTAAGTGCTTACCTGACAAAACTACTTAGGCTACTTGTCCCATCATAGCTTATCAGGACAAATTGCAATCATTCACCTTAAACACAAGTTAGATCACAATATATGTATATATTGTTTTTCTTGTCCTTCTTCAAATTCAAGACATTGAGATCAATGTACCCAACAATCTCCCTCTATTTGAAAAAGTCAAAACCTATGCCAATATATAAACTAAACATACTTATGTTATAAACATTTAAAACATATCATCACAACATTATTAAGATAAATCATAGACATATCAAATGATGTAGCAGATAAGTCAAAGACATATCAAATGATGAGTTAGATAGATCATGATTATAACAAAAGGTAATTCTATTTAATCGTATAGGGAATAAATGTTTGAGCAATATAAACACAGTGTTTCATCCCTAGCCTTAAAAGCAAAACCTGAAACATTTTAAGTTTCAGGTTCCCTTATCATAATTCCACTGCCTCTTGATTTCTTTGTCGGCTTGTCTTCATCTCTAGCTATCTTCTTTCCTTTCTTATCAGCTCCATCAGAGGCCTTAGCCTTAATAGCTTCAGCTTTAGCTTTATACTCTTGTCTCTCAAAATAGCTAAAAGGCTTGGGAAAGTATTTAAATGGTTCTACAGCATCAGGAGCCAAAATATTTGCCTTTTTGTTTCTATAGAAAGTCCTTCTTTCTATGTCTCTCTTTTCCATATTATCCCATTCAGTCTTGTTGTACCATTTACCTCTATCAGATCTTTTGGCTTTGACTTGGTCCCAAGCAAGCAAGATGATGGACCTGGACTCTTGGCTCCATTGCTCGAAATCAGGTCATTTTTCCATTTCTTCTCTGTAATTTCTCTTTCTAATCCTGACAACTTCTTCTATTTCAGCAATGTCAGCAGTCATTTCCTTTTTCTAAAGTACCTGGTCAATAGTGAGGCTAAAAGAGGGAGTTTCAGCATCAGTGGGTCGTACTTCCCACTAATTTATAGCACTATCATGATCTTCTACATACATCACATACTCTTGCTGATCTTGGGACAGCTCTCTATTTAAGATTTCTAGTACTTGAGTAGGCATCATTAGGATATAGTCATATTGCACTGGCTCTAATCCCAATGACCCTCTCTCAACATTTGTTACCCAAACCATGTTTTCAGTATTGGCCCTTATGGTTTCTCTCTCCCACTTTTTAGCTTCTTCAATTAGCTTAGTGGTTTGGGAGCTGCTAGCTTTGCTTCTTTCCCCTTCCAGGTAGTTTACTCCAACAATTACTTGATTTTTAACTTCTAACATGTGGTAATCAAGCATCTTCGTGCAGACATCCATCTTTGTGAATATTTCAATATTTTATTCTTTTCTCAGAATTTTATCATTCTCATGAATGGTCACAGAGTTCTTAGCCTGAATCTTTTGATTTTCAACGATAATAGAAATATTCTAGTTTGACACAACCAGTTTCTCCATGGTGTAATTTCTAGCAGGAGTAGCTCTTGTAAAGAATTTTACTGTTTCTCCTTTTAGTAGATTCAATTAAAACCTTATAGATTTGATCTCGGTTGCAAGATCATTTCTAATTTCTTTGAGGGCTTCATCCACATAGTTTTTCAATCCCCTTCTTTGCTCATATACCAAACCTTTTAGCTGGTCCATGAAGGTAGATGATAGCTGATCAAATCTGGCAGATATGCCCTCATCCAGGGCTTCAGTTTCTCTTTGTACAGGCTTGCTCCCTGTTCCTTGAGCTGTGCCACTCTTGTGTGTTTTGTTTCTGTATATGGTGAGGAGTGTGCTTTCTCATCACTGTCTTACTCTTCATCAGATTCAAATGACACTAGATTATGTACCTTATGACAAGGAATATAAGAAGGTTTCTCCCCCTCAACCACTGCCATGCTTTGTTTGCATACAGGCCAGTAACAGCAACATCCTTTATTGGAGGAACCTCCAGTTGCTCCCCTACAAATAATGCATCATGCATTATTTCTGACATCAGTTGTTCCCCCTAAATTTGAGAAATCCTTCCCTTAGCACTAGGAATTTCAAAGACTATATCATGTAGTTCCTCATCTTCAGACATAGGTATATGCCTTTCTACATCTTCCAATCTGGAGGCATCATCCCCCATTCCTGTAGATATTTTGTTAATAATTTCCTCTGCTATTTGGCCAGCATCCTTGGCTGTAGACAAATCGTCTCCTTCCTCTCTAGCAGATCCAGCCAACCCAGCAGCAATCTCATCCACTTCAGGAATTGAATCTGACTCAAGTCTACTCACACGACTAAGAGCGGTAAGCTCAGATGATGCGGATACCTGGATATTCTTGTCCCTCCTGGACACTCTAGCAGATGAAGATAGATCAGGATCATGAGGCTCTTCGTCCTCAGATGAGCTGTTAGAGGAGTTGGGCTCAATAACAGTAATTCTATTTACTTTTCTCTCCACAGCTTCTGGACCATGGGGTTTAAGGATCCTGTTCCATCTCTCAAGCATCTTGATGTCCATCCTTCTCATGTGGTGTATTCTTACACCAAGTTTAAGATTCAGAATTTATAGAGACGTTTCTTGCAGAAATAATGAATGGATTCTCCCCAAATTGGGTTTAGCCATGCAGTGCACTATTCTTTCAAACACCACTCTTCCCCAATCAGTTCTCTTGGTTAGTATGACTCTAGCCATTAGTTCAAACATCCAATTTGAGATTTTTTCCATGGGAGCCTGTTTTGCATATCAGAGCTTTCTCAATGACATCGACAAGAAACTTACCTCTCAGGTTAAGTTCTTTCCTTTGAATTGATTCGGTTGTGTGCTTGGAAAGTCCACACCATTTCATTGACAATTTTGCATTGTCCAGTAATAGCACTTCTTCGTTCTCAATTACAGAGAGCTTTAGCAGCTGTAGAGCCTTGCTTAGTGATGGTTAAAATGACGGTTCTTATTTAAGAAGGAAGTGGAGGTGATTTTATTTTATAAAAAAAGAAGAGCGTTTTGTTTTATTAGAAACCGAGTTTTAACGAGAGGTAGGAAAGTGCACCTATCGCGTGTAGTACAGGATATTCCCGTATGGAGGAATATCGGGGTCGTATTGTTCTCGGTGCCGGCTTAGCTATTTCTACTCTTTCCCTGAATGCCTATTATTTTACTGATAATATTTTAGTTTGTTTTAAAAATAAAATGACCTAAAAATATAAAAAATGCATAATAATAATAAAGCATAATAATAAAAAGCATGTAATAAATGCAGAAGGAAATAAATGCAGAAAGCCGATGAAAAACTCAGCGCGACGATATCAGAAAGAGAATTGAACTAAAATAACTTTTAATAAAAAGAGATCCTAAATTTCAAATTAATTAAGGCGGAGACATGGCCGTGGAGGTTCCACAAACATGAGCTCACCTTAGTCTAGGAATATCACTCACCTGAACGCTAAAACTATTCGACCGATCGCTAGACCGACGAAGAATTCCTCTTAACGCCCACATTATGTTAAGAACCCTACTATTGGGTGGGGAACCCAATCCAGTAGAGTCATGCGCCTCCTCTCCCAAGAGTTAGGGCGGAGCTCTCTTTACCCAAGGGTGATCAGTCCAGACGCACGGCCTCTCGGTGTTGCGTATGGATAACAGAAATATAGCCCGCACATCGATATGCGGCCCTACGCGTCGTTAACCCGGGGCAAACCTTAAGAAATTTAATTAAACTAAAAAACGGGACCTTCAATTATTTAAAGCTATTTTATTTGTAACGATGCTCTTCGATATTGAGGGCTAAGGGCGGTTAGCCACTCATCGGAATGGGGGCACTTAAGCTAGAAAGTGGTAAAGAAAGCTGTAAAGAAAACAGGAAATAAAGCAGTAAAGGAATGCAGAAAATTGCGAGTCCCGGCTCCAGTGAGTGGGCGGGAGAAGAAAGCAGTAAATGCGAATCCCGGCTGAAGTGAATGGGCGGGGGTAAATTTATCTCATACACACATGCACTCTACAGAAATGAAAATGCATATATGCACTCTACATAAATTGAAACACAGACATGCATACAAAGTTTCCTACTCAAGTGAGTAGGAGAAAATGAAAACAATAAAAAAGACAAGTCCCACTCAAACGAGTGGGCGGGAAATGAAAGCGGAGCGCCATTTAACTCTTAACGAGTAGGAGGAAATAGATGCACACACGCACACACTCTATGGAAATGAAATAAAGCTATAAAACTAACTCATACACGCACACACACTTTCAAAAATAAGAAAAACAAAGTGAGCAGAAAATTAAAACGATTGCATTTCTACCGCTGGAATGCGGTAGAAATGAATAAAAAGAGAAAATAAAAATTAAACGAGCGAAAAGTTTTGCAAATAAATGCAAAATGAAAGTTGGTGAAAAATTAAAATGACTATATTTTCATTCTTATATTTTTATAAAAACTCCTAAAAAGTGAAAATAAAGCTAAAAAAATGATAAAAAGTTTTACGATCCTAAAAAGTCCTAAGTTAAAGAAAATGAAAAATAACACTTCTTAAACCATTTTTATAAACCTATAAGAATAAAAACAAACCTAAAAAGAGAAATCTAAATCTAAAGAAATGCGGAGTATGAAAATAAAATGGACATTACAACGACTAGAAATGCCGAGAAATCCTAAACTAAACGAGTTATAAAATTAAAAAGAAAACATAAAAAGAAAAGGCACAACAAAGGAGAACGAAAAATCACTTAAGGTAGGCGCATTCAAATGGAACTCCAAGCATTATGAAGAGAGAAAAACAAGCTAACATTTTATTTATGAAAAAGCTATTACATGAAAAGCTAAAACAAACAACCTAATACAAACTGAGAGAGGGGGGGGGGGGGGATAAAATTCCCTTACGTAGCATTTGGAATCCATTTGGGCAGCACCTCCCCTAAGCAAAGTGGTCAAAAAATGAACAAGATAAGCTTTCTGAAAGCTTTTATTTATAGACAAAAAATCGGGTGTGACACGCCCTAGGTCACGGGCGTGACAGGGGGCGTGTCAGTCAGAGTCGTGTTTGACTTGGCATCTTCAGCGAGTTGGCGGAATTCTGGATGTTCGGGGAGTTAACACGTGTCGGTCACGGCGTGACAGGCTTCGAACACGGGCGTGAAAGGCTTGGGTCAATGATCTTCAAGCGTCGATCGACGATCAAGAAGCTTCTGGAAGGAACACGTGGAGGTCACGGCCGTGACAGGCTTGGTCACGGGCATGTTGGGGGGGCGTGACTTGGACAGCTGACAGTCCTGATGTCGGCAGCGTTGAGTGTTGAAAAAGTTTTGAATGTCGACATTGACACGGGCGTAACGGGTCTTGGACACGGGCGTGACTTGGGTGTGTCTGGATGGCATTGAGTGTTGAACAGTGAAATCGTTAAGTGTCGACTGGCAGAAGGCGTCGAGTGCCTGACACGGGCGTGTCGGGCAATGTCACGGGCGTGACAGGTCAATTTTTGACTTTTTTCTGAAATTTTTCAGAAAAACAAAAAAAACTAAGTTAGAAATAAAAATTACAAAATATGAACAATTTTTTAAAGAAAAATAACAGAAAATAGCTAAAACATTCTAAAACTACTTAAAAAAATACTAAAAAGTGCGTATATTTACAACTCATCAAATACCCCCATACTTAAACTTTTGTTATTCCAGAGCAAAAGTTGGAGATGAACCTATAAGGAATAAAAAAGAATCCTAAATTTAACTAACGCTTAATTAATTGTAAGAAAGATCAAAATGAATTTCCGGGGTTTCGGAATTATATCTTAACTTATGAAAATATTATAAATAGAGGAACTGTTTCAAAAAATACTTCTAAACGAGAAAAATAAAAAGCGAAAATTATTTTTGTTAGTTTAACAAAAATTGATTGGAATTATCGAAAAAACTTTAGCTAAAAAGAAATTGATAGGAAATAATTCAATTTAAAAATTATGCTCTCAAAAAGATTTAGATTAATTCTAGAATCATGAAAATTTGGCTAAGTGGATTGGCGGTTATGAAGATGGCTTTGATTTTTGAGGCGAGACAATTTTTTCTCGAACCTCCACATATATTTTTTTGAATAATTTGGAAAATGAAATCTTATTTTCCTAACATAAAAATTTTTCTTCATAAATAAAAATAAACCCAATGTATATGTATAGGAGTAATGAAATTTATCCTCTTACTCTATAACATATAATCTTTTTAAAATATTGGGTGCCTATGTTTACGGGATGAAATCTTATCCCCATTGACATAAGATCTTTTAAAGGTGGAAGCGGGAATCATACCAAGTAAGGCATGAAAAAAGGTGGAAGGGATTTTTTTAAAAAATAAAACTAGAGTTTAATAAAAAATTTTGAGCGCAACCTTTTTAATTTGAACGTTCCTATGTTTCTAAAAGCATAAGTAGAAATAATATAAAATCCATAAATGTTATTTTCTAACATAAAAATGTGCTTTTATTCCAAAAAATAAGAAGTGAAATGAGAAACACAAGTTCTCTATAATAAGAAAAAGACATAAAAAATTCTTTAAAATCTAATCCCAGAAATCTAAGTCAATCGAGCTACAATTAATAAACAAATAGTAAATAAAGAATTAATTTAAATTCTTATAAATAAACTCCAAACGATTATTTTGGAGAGCAAAGAGGTTAAAAATGAAGTATTAGAATTATTTAATTCAAGATAAAATTTTTTTTGATTTCTATGAGTTTTTCTATTTTTTTTTTCATATTTTGGGGTTATTTTCATTTTTTTTGGAATTTTTTTTAAAGGGTATGCAATTTTTTTTAATTTTTTGTGAGTAATACAAATTTTTTTGATTTTTTTGATTTTCTGAAATATTTACAAGAAGAGAGAGAATTTTTTTACAAGATAGGAAAGAGAAGGGGAAAGAGAAGAGAAATATTTACAAAATAATTACAAAGTAAAAAAAAGAATCACCCGTGAACAGACTCTTATTGTGGTTGGTTCGATGAGTCGAACGTTGTGGAGCGATGTTTCATTTTTTTGAAAATATTTTTTATTTTATTATTAATTATATTATTATTAAAGCATGAAAATTATATAATTTTTTTTTTGAAGTTTTGAATTTTTGCAAAATTGTTTTTGTGTTTTTGTGTGTTGGTGCAGAAAATAAAAGAGCAGAAAATAGGAAACACCCCCCATACTTAAGGCCAACATTGTCCCCAATTGTTGAAGCCAAAAATGACCGAAGCCAAAATTGACTTCTGTGGAGTTCGACTCTTTGGGGAAGGGTGACCTCACACCTACTATGCTCGGAAGAACGTCACGGACCGATGACTTAGGAAGCTATGAACTGACCCTCGGCTCTAGCTGGAGGTCATCTCACTCACACCCGAAGACCTTTGAGGTCTCCCCCTCCTAGCCAATGCTTGAGCTAGGTGCCTTGGAGGAAGAAAGCCAAAGAGATTTTTGTGGCTAAGGAATAATGAATGCTCTCCAAGGCACCCTCAAGGTCTATTTATAAGCTTTTCCAAGTACTGGGGGTAAAATGACAAAAATACCCATAAGGCATCTAAGCCTCTAGCCAATAGAAAACCTCCATACCGGGGGGCAAAGAGGGAAATTCCACACCGGGGGTAAAAGGGTCCAAGGAGAGAGAAGGCCAGACCACACCCCTCCCACCTCCCTGGGCACCCGAGACAGCTGGGGAGAAGGGAGCTGGGGCGAGACCCAGCCCCCGACCGGTCTCACCCGGCAAGGCCTCACCAGGCCGCGAGGAAGGGGCGAGACCCCAGCCCCCGACCTGTCTCACACCCGGTCAGGCCTCACAAGCCGCGAGGCAGGGCGAGAACCCAGCCCCGGCCGGTCTCAGAGCGCACGCCCGGCCCCGCCAGGCCGCGAGGCAGGGGCGAGAACCCAGCCCCGGGCCGGTCTCGCCCTGCCTTCCCCACGCCAGGCCGCGAGGCAGGGGCGGGAACCCGGCCCTAGCCGGTCTCCCCCCCCCTGGCCCTGTTAGGCCACGAGCGGGCCGGGAACCCAGCCCCGGCCGGTCTCGCCCCCCTTGCCTTGCCAGCCGCGAGGCAGGGGCGAAGAACTCGGCCCCCGGGCCGGTCTCGCCTCACCTGGACTCGCCAGGCCACGGACTCTGGGCAGGGTGAGCCTCCCGGACTCTGGCCGGTCCCACTGCTTCCAACTAGCACCTACCAGGACGGACGGTATGTCCGCAACTTGCCGCACCCCTCCCCCAAATAGGGGCCACCTCGGGGGGAGGTAGATTCTTCCTCCCCCTACTAGTATATCCTCAAGGTCAAGCCAAAACGGGCCCCTTAGAGTGCAAAATAGCTCAAAAGCTTAAAACCTATAAGCGGGCCTTATGCCTCGCTTGGGATCCTCACTCCACGAATACTGGGTTGTACACAATCCCCACTCTTTTCGAGAGTGGCACAAGCTCGGAAAGAAACATCCAACCCAATGTTTTCGCGGGTGTAGCTTGCTCATGTGATATCGAAAGACTATGAGGCCTCTTCCGAGGGGTCAACCTACCATGCCCGCTGATGAGAGCCTAGGCGGCGAGACCCCCTCAGGGTAAAAACACTTAGCCTCCTAGGGGGGGCGGGGGGTCAACCTACCATGCCAGCTGATGAGAGCCTGGGTGGCGAGACCTCCTTAGGGTAAAAGCACATTGCCTCTTGGGGGGTCAACCTTCCATGCCAGCTGATGAGAGCCTGGGTGGCGAGACCCCCTTAGGGTAAAAGCACTTAGCCTCCTAGGGGGGTCAACCTGCCATGCCAGTTGATGAGAGCCTGGGTGGCGAGACCCCCTCTGGGTAAAAACACTTAGCATCCTGGGGGGGTCAACCTGCCATGCCAGCTGATGAGAGCCGGTGTTGGCGAGACCCCCTCAGGGTAAAAACACTTAGCCTCCTAGGGGGGGGTCAACCTGTCATGCTAGCTGAGGAGAGCCTGGGTGGCGAGACCCCCTCAGGGTAAAAGCACTTTAGCCTCCTGGGGGGGGTCAACCTGCCTGCCAGCTGATGAGAGCCTGGGTGGCAAGACCCCTCAGGGTAAAAACACTTAGCCTCCTGGGTGGGGTCAACCTGCCATGCCAGCTGATGAGAGCCAGGTGGTGAGACCCCCTCAGGTAAAAAGACTTGACCTCCTTGGGGGGTCAACCTGCCATGCCAGCTGATGAGAGCCTGGGTGGCCAGACCCCCTCAGCGTAAAAACACTTAGCCTCCTGGGGGGGTCAACCTGTCATGCGCAGCTGATGAAGCCTGGTTGGCGAAACCCCCTCAGGGTAAAAAGATCTAACCTCCGGGGGGGTCAACCTGCCATGCCAGCTGATGAGAGCCTGGGTGCGAGACCCCCTCAGGTAAAAAGATCTAACCTCCTGGGGGTCAACCTGCCCTGCCAGTTGATGAGAGCCTGGGTGGCGAGACCCCCTCAGGGTAAAAGGATCACCTCCATGAGGGATCAACCTGAACCCGCCAGCTAGTGAGAGCCTGGCAGCGGAATCATCTCGGAGCAAAAGGACTTGGCTCCCACGAGCGATCAACCTGAACCCACCAGCTAGTGAGAGCCTGGCAGCGGAATCATCTCAGAGCAAAAGGACTTTGCTCCCACGAGAGATCAACCTGAACCCACCAGCTAGTGAGAGCCTGGCAGCGGAATCATCTCGGAGCAAAAGGACTTTGCTCCCACGAGAGATCAACCTGAACCCACCAGCTAGTGAGAGCCTGGCAGCGGAATCATCTCAGAGCTTAGTGGTTTGGGAGCTGCTAGCTTTGCTTCTTTCCCCTTCCAGGTAGTTTACTCCAGCAATTACTTGATTTTTATCTTCTAACAAGTGGTAATCAAGCATCTTCGTGCAGACATCCCTCTTTGTGAATATTTCAATATTTTATTCTTTTCTCATAATTTTATCATTCTCATGAATGGTCACAGAGTTCTTAGCCTGAATCTTTTGATTTTTCAACGATAATAGCAATATTCTAGTTTGACACAACCAGTTTCTCCATGGTTAATTTCTAGCAGGAGTAGCTCTTGTAAAGAATTTTACTGTTTCTCTCCTTTTAGTAGATCAATTAAAACCTTATAGATTTGATCTCGGTTGCAAGATCATTTCTAATTTCTTTTGAGGGCTTCATCCACATAGTTTTTTAATCCCCTTCTTTGCTCAATTACCAAACCTTTTAGCTGGTCCATGAAGTAGATGATAGCTGATCAAATCTGGCAGATTATGCCCTCATCCAGGGCTTCAGTTTCTCTTTGTACAGGCTTGCTCCCCGTGTTCCTTGAGCTGTGCCACTCTGTGTGTTTTTGTTTCTGTATATGGTGAGGAGTGTGCTTTCTCATCACTGTCTTACTCTTCCTCAGATTCAAATGACACTAATGATTATGTACCTTATGACAAGGAATATAAGAAGGTTCTCCCCTCAACCACTGCCATGCTTTGTTTGCATACAGGTCAGTAACAACAACATCCTTTATTGGAGGAACCTCCAGTTTGCTCCCCTACAAATAATGCATCATGCATTATTTCTGACATTAGTTGTTCCCCCTAAATTTGAGAAATCCTTCCCTTAGCACTAGGAATTTCAAAGACTATATCATGTAGTTCCTCATCTTCAGACATAGGTATATGCCTTTCTACATCTTCCAATCTGGAGGCATCATCCCCCATGTATGTAGATATTTTGTTAACAATTTCCTCTATTATTTGGCCAGCATCCTTGGCTGGAGACAAATCGTCTCCTTCCTCTCTAACAGATCCAGCCAACCCAGCAGCAATCTCATCCACTTCAGGAACTGAATCTGACTCAAGTCTACTCACACGACTAAGAGCGGTAAGCTCAGATGATGCGGATACCTGGATATTCATGTCCCTCCTGGACACTCTAGCAGATGAAGATAGATCAGGATCATGAGCTCTTCGTCCTCGATGAGCTGTTAGAGGAGTTGGGCTCAATAACAGTAATTCTATTTACTTTTCTCTCCACAGCTTCTAGACCATGGGGTTTAAGGATCCTGTTCCATCTCTCAAGCATCTTGATGTCCATCCTTCTTCTCATGTGGTGTATTCTTGCACCAAGTTTAAGATTCAGAATTTATAGAGACGTTTCTCGCAGAAATAATGAATGGATTCTCCCCAAATTGGGTTTTAGCCATGCAGTGCACTATTCTTTCAAACACCACTCTTCCCCAATCAGTTCTCTTGGTCAGTATGACTCTAAGCCATTAGTTCAAACATCCATTTTGAGATTTTTCCATGGGAGCCTGTTTTGCATATCAGAGCTTTCTCAATGACATCGACAAGAAACTTACCTCTCAGGTTAAGTTCTTTCCTTTGAATTGATTCGGTTGTGTGCTTGGAAAGTCCACACCATTTCATTGACAATTTTGCATTGTCCAGTAATAGCACTTCTTCATTCTCAATTACAGAGAGCTTTAGCAGCTGTAGAGCCTTGCTTATTGATGGTTAAAATGACGTTTCTTATTTAAGAAGGAAGTGGAGGTGATTTTATTTTATAAAAAAAGAGATGCGTTTTGTTTTATTAGAAACCGAGTTTTAACGAGAGGTAGGCAAGTGCACCTATCGTGTGTAGTACATGATATTCCCGTATGGAGAATATCGGGGTCGTATTGTTCTCGGGCCGGCTTAGCTATTTCTACTCTTTCCCTTGAATGCCTATTATTTTACTGATAATATTTTAGTTTGTTTTTAAGAATAAAATGACCTAAAAATATAAAAAATGCATAATAATAATAAAGCATAATAACTAAAAAGCATGTAATAAAGGCAGAAGGAAATAAATGCAGAAAGACGATGAAAAACTCAGCGCGACGATATCAGAAAGAGAATTGAACTAAAATAACTTTTAATAAAAGAGATCCTAAATTTCAAATTAATTAAGGCGGAGACATGGGCGTGGAGGTTCCACAAAACATGAGCTCACCTTGGTCTAGGAATATCACTCACCTGAAACGCTAACACTATTTCGACCGATCGCTAGAGCCGACGAAGGATTCCTCTTAACGCCCACATTACGTTAAGAACCCTGCTATTGGGTGGGGAACCCAATCCAGTAGAGTCATGCGCCTCCTCTCTCAAGGGTTAGGGCGGAGCTCTCTTTAACCAAGGGTGATCAGTCCAGACGCACGGCCTCTCGGTTTTGCGTATGGATAACGGAAAATATAGCCCGCACATCGATATGCGGCCCTACGCGTCGTTAACCCGGGCAAACCTTAAGAAATTTAATTAAACTGAAAAACAGGAACCTTCAATTATTTAAAGCTATTTTATCTGTAACGATGCTCTTCGATATTGAGGCTAAGGGCGGTTAGCCACTCATAGGAATGGGGGCACTTAAGCTAGAAAGTGGTAAAGAAAGCTGTAAAGAAAACAGGAAATAAAGCAGTAAGGAAAGCAGAAAATTGCGAGTCCCGACTCCAGTGAGTGGGCGGGAGAAGAAAGTAGTAAATGCGAATCCCGCTGAAGTGAATGGGCGGGGGTAAAATTTATCTCATACACACATGCACTCTACAGAAAATGAAAATGCACACATGCACTCTACATAAATTGAAACACACACATGCATACAAAGTTTCGTACTCAAGTGAGTAGGAGAAATGAAAACAATAAAAAAGACAAGTCCCACTCAAACTAGTGGGCGGGAAATGAAAGCGGAGCGCCATTTAACTCTTAAAGAGTAGGAGGAAATAGATGAATACACGCACACACTCTATGGAAATGAAATAAAGCTATTAAACTAACTCATACATGCACACACACTTTCAAAAATAAGAAAAACAAAGTGAGCAAAAATTAAAACGATGCATTTTCTACCGCTGGAATGCAGTAGAAATGAATAAAAAGAGAAATAAAAATTAAAACTAGGCGAAAAGTTTTGCAAATAAATGCAAAATAAAAGTTGGTGAAAAATTAAAACGACTATTTTTCATTCTTATATTTTTATAAAAACTCCTAAAAAGTGAAAATAAAGCTAAAAAACGACGAAAAGTTTTACGATCCTAAAAAGTCGTAAGTTAAAGAAAATGAAAAATAACACTTCTTAACCATTTTATAAACCTATAAGAATGAAAACAAACCTAAAAAGAGAAATCTAAACCTAAAGAAATGCGGAGTATAAAATAAAATGGGGGGGGAGAAAGGACAAATTAAACAAACGAGCTAAAATGCACAACAAAGAGAAAAAAATCACTAAACTAAACAAGTAATAAAACTAACATTAATGAAAAAACTATAAAAAGAAAACAACACAACAAAGGAGAAGGAAAAAACACTTT